>JAIUZE010004004.1:0-47897 GCA_022085475.1 Heliosperma pusillum
AGCCGAACAACCTCACCCAGCTTGACTTGACCGTTTTAGAGTCGCACTTGAATGTCCAAGGGTTTAGGGATACCTTCACCTTCCCCATAATGAATGAAATTTATAGGAGGTGGAGGAAGTTGGGTAGGACCACCGTAGCACGTAGACAGACGGTGGTCATGGGGGGTTTGGTTACATTTTTGGCTAAACACTTTGACCCTGATTTTAACAGTGACAGGACGTACGTGGCTTTGACCGGGGGGACACTTCTGGACGAGACTTCCCTAATCCACTCGAATTGGATTAGGCTTGACCGGGATAGGAGTTTTCTTTGGGTGATTAAGGGTGCAACCCCTTTTTACCTACCTTGTCATAGACTCCCACCTTTTTCACCTAGGGATAACACTATGGAGAGGCGACCCAGCTACCTGCTGCCAGTGACGATGGCAGGTGGTAGAGCCGCTTCTAGTGGTGCTAGGGAGGAGGGAGAGTCTTCCCAGCCTCGACCCCGACCCACATCTAGACCGAGTCAAAGTGCACCCCAGGTAACACTGCCTGTTCCCCCTTTCCCCCTACCACATTTGCAGTTTCCCTACCCCCCACCCAGTTACGTGAACATTCCCCCCTACCCCTTTGACTACCAGGGGTATGTTCACCCCGACCCTACCATCTCTCCCCAGGGCGACTACCTGACCGGTCTAATGCAGAACATGCATTTGAACATGCATGAAGACCGGGTTAATAATTATTATGCCTCCTACCCCAACTACTTTTTGCTGGCTAACCAAGGGTATATTGACCCTAACGGTTTTATGCCAAGCTGGACTCAACCCAATTTTTTGTTTCCCAACCATGGAAACCAGGGAGGGGACGGCGGCATGGGGACAGGGGGAGACCAAGGGAACCGGGAAGAGGGTGGTGGTAGTGGGAACCGGGATGATGAGGATGAGGATGAGGATGTGATGGAGACCTTTTGAAGAGGTTTTTTGTTTTTGTTTGATAATTGGAAGAGTCGGAGTGGTGTCTAGGTGGCTTGTTTTGCATCTACCCCCTCCCCTCTAGTGTGTGTCTCCTCCTCTCCTCTCATTGATTATTATGATTTGTTTCTCTAACTTGTAATTTTTGTGTTGTGTTGGTTGGCCTCGGCAACATTGGAGGCGGGTGTCCATCCCATCGGACACCAATATTTTGCTCCTACTTGAAAAATCCAAATTGACAAACAACCATGCATTTAGCTATTCTCATGCATCACGTAGTTAGGTGTCATTTTTTGACTTTCCCGTGGTTGGTACCCCCATGAGGGGCATTGCTTTTTTGCATTTGACCGCCACGACGAGACTCCGATATGGCACACTGGACTTTCTTGTGGGAGGTACCCCCATGAGGGGCTTGCATTTATGCACCTTACCACCACAACGAGACTCTAGATTAGCATATAGTGTAGTTTGCATTTACTTAGATCTTGCACTTGTATTATATCATTTTGCATTTAGTTTTAGGAATATTATTTAGTTCATGCATTTCACATAGACTAGTTCATTTGCATAACTAACCCTATTGTATATATTGTTCATATTGTGAATATTCATCAAAAATCAAAAACCCCAAAAACAAGTTTTTATTTTTTGAAATATTCAAAAACCCAAAAACATGTATTTCTTTACTTTCAATAATCCTATTTCACACATTGAGGACAATGTTTGTTCCTATGTGGGGGATGGGAAACTATTTTCATAGTTTTTAATTTTTGAAAAAAAAAATCCAAAAACATGTTTTATTTCGCATTTAAAATCATTCAAAAATCCTAAAAAATTGAAAAATTTGAAAAATCCTAAAAATTAGCTTGTTTATATCTTACTTTGTATATATATGCATTGCTTTTTCTTCTAACCTCCATACATAGGTCCGCTACACATCGCTTATGAGACTTATAGAAGGGATTAAGAAGACCGCCATGGTATGATCGTTTTTATTCCTTCCCCTTCTTTCTTTCTTTACTTCTTATCACATGAGGAGTTTGGAGGAACGGTTGATGATTGCGATGTTGATTTTGATGAATTGGCGGTTGTGTGACTTATGTGTTGTTAGGGGGTTTCATTAGATTAATTGTCACGTAGTTCACTAGAGCATTTGCATTAGTTTGTATATATGTTGCTAAATTCTAGATCATAGCATATAGTTGCATTTAGGAAAACTTTTTGGAATGCCTAATTTGGAAATTGAACAAGCTTAAATAGACCCTTGTAGATACTCTTTTTGCTTAGCACTTTGCCTATTAAAATAGATTTTGAAACACCTTTTAATGTGTATTTTTAGTATAATTTTCGCACCGTTTCCTAGAGCTTAGTCAAGGGCTTGCATTTACCATCTTGACCATCCCCATGGTGTGAAAAATTCCTTGGTGAACGCTTTCCTAGGTGACTCTCGAGGCCATGTAATTGTCCAATCATCACATTTCACTACTTTTGACAAAAAGAAAATTTTTCCATCACTAGTCCAAAAATTGAGTTCAAACACAATTGAAAAGAAAAGCTTGAAATTTTGTATATCTTTGCCTAGTCCTAGCTTAGGGAGTGCATATGGAGACTTCTAGGCTCTTCTAGAGTACCCTCAATACATATGGGGTCGCTCTCGATGTCGCTACGGCGAGGATTTGCCTATTATTGGTCTCCGCCGTACACCTTTCGCTAGGCTACCTTGCTTTCAAGAGGCACCCAAATCAAGCACCAAAAAAATCAAAAATAAACGAAAAGAAAGAAAAAGAAAAGAAAAAAAGAAATCAAATAAGAACTCAAACATCTCGTTTCCTTACCTTTTCGATGATTACTCCTACGTTACATGGCTAAGAGGGGACGACCCTTCCTTTCACTTAGGTGAGAGGCGGAATTCCGATCCTACAGTGTCTTCTAACACCATGGGGCCCTCACTTTCCATCCCGCCTTATCACCCTTGACAAAGTTTTCTAGTGAACGTGAACGAATATACTAGTTTTACACAATAAAGAGGTGATTTATTTCTATCTTTCTAGGCCTAGTTCTTTGTAAAATTAGTAATTACATAGGAATTTGCATGCTTGAGATTTTTCCATTTTAGATGAATCTCGGCGCATGGATGAGGCATGTTGCCATTTGCTTTTGTAGATGCATTCTCATTTGTTTTGTGTGCTTTATTGCCTAGAATGCATCGAAGTTTTGGCAAGACCCCACTTGCCTTGCAAGAAGGTGTCCTACCTCATGGATACCTTGTTGTGAGTTGAAGGGACGGAGCAAGGCCCGTTAATTGCCTTGTATCGGTTAGGTTTAGCGTAGTTAATTAAGGGTCTTGACTAGTGTTCATCCTTACTCGGGACGAGTAAGGGTTTGGTTTGGGGAGATTTGATATAGTGTCATTTCACCCCACATTTTCACCCCTTTTCATCTCGTTTTGCTTGCCTTTAACGCTCCCTAGGAGCGTTTCTACGTGTTTTACCTTCTTCTAGCATATTTCTTGCTTTTATCGTGTTTTTGTAGGTAAACCGTCAATTGAGGCGATTTCTACCTACTTTTGATCAAGAAAGAAGAAGGTGAATCATTCGGAGGACCCACGGCATACCTTGGGGGCCCCACATACCCTTGGGGGCCCTACTCGACGCGCCAAAGCCCTCCCGAGTCAAGGCAAGCGAAACCGAGAAGGAAACAACAAAGTCAAGCGAAGGAAGAAAGGGAATGAGCATCTCACGGGCGTGAAATGCATCTCACGGTCGTGAGATGCTTTACCAAAAAGGAGGATTTTCGTGGATTTGGTTTCACGGTCGTGAAACATGCTTCACGGTCGTGAAACCTCAGTCACGGTCGTGAAATGCACTTCACGGTCGTGACTTGTCCGTGAAACATGACCTTGCTCTGCCAATTCCTTCACGACCGTGACTTGGAGTTTCACGGTCGTGAGACGTGTTTCACGACCGTGAAACCCATTTCACGGTCGTGACTTGGCCAGTCCATGAAGCTTCTCGAGGCCCATCTTTCCTTCATTTTGTAAACCTATATATAGACCCTCTTATGTAATTAAAGGGCACGAAACCCTAGATCCAAAACTTTCATAGAATTAGTGTTTAATCTTGTATTAATCTTCTATAATTAGCAAATTAGTCGGTTAATTAGTGATTTCGACTTGGTTTAGTGTATGAACTTGGGTTATATTCAAAGATTTGTGACAAAATCTTGGTATTTATATCAAAGTTCTCATCTTTCTCTAAGTTGGTATAATTTCTCTACTTAATCTTGCCTTTAATGAAGTTTTCATTTCAATTATTGTTATCTACTTATTGTTAATTAGAAAATGTTTAATGTTGTTGTTGATTTCCTTTTGCAATCTTTAGTAAATGTTGAATTTCCCTTGAGTATGGTTGAGTAGTGATTAATCTAGGATTAGTGGGGGATAATGGGTTTTAATGAGGGTTAATCCTTGTTAGTTGGGTTGATTTGTTGATTAATTGTCTTTCTTCCAACTTTTGCATACCATATGTTTGATGAAATGCTTGCTTGACAAACTTGCATGATTCATGTTTATCATACATTTCCGTAAGATCGATAGCCTCGGAATATGTTAGGATTTGCATATAGTTGGTGTATCGACCGTGTGTACGCGAGAGCTAGCTTGGTTCGGTATATGGGAGGGATTGTAAGAACGAGAGCCTCAATTCACCGCGCCCAGGTTTGACTACCCATTAGCAATGAACTCGACTCATTAGAACCCAAATTACCCATTTGAACCCATCGATCCTAGACCTTTCTCTTATTGATTCTTATTTGATTATCTTCCTCGTCTTAGACTCCTTTTGTTTGTTTTTAATTGTTTTTAATTGTTGTTATCTTAGTCTAGTCTATAAACCCAAACTCAATTACTTTGTGACTTGCAAGAGACTCTAGCCAACTTTTAGATCATTCCTAAGCAACAATCGTCCCTGAGATCGACATCCCTTCTTACACAACTAATTTCCACTACATCAATTTGGTACATATTTTCATAACAATTGTACTTATTTTATCATATATTGTAACTGTTTTTATTAATACTCCATTTTATAGTCCCTATAAATTGTGTTGAAAAATTTGTAATTCATTTTCATACGTCATATCCAACTTTTATGTTTTAAAACTTACCGTAAAAAAACCAGTTTTTATATACGTAACTTTACAATAAAAACCAATTTGTCATTTAATAGATCATATAATTGTTCTAATAAACTAGGTTTGGTACCCGATCTCGCCCAAGCTACCTCTATCTACCATTAAAATTTTAACTTTTTAAGAAATAATTGCTTTTGATTAGTCTAACTTATACATTTATCAGTTACTCTATATGATAAGATGTAAAATTAATAAATAGGAGACACATTTGATACTTTATCTGTTAATATTATCATTTTCACAACATCTCAGGATAATACTATTACGTTTAAAACTCCTGCGGTTATAATTGTTTCTTTTACTACTCTCGCTATTTTTACGGTTAAATTCATTATTCCTGTTAATTTTATCAACTTTTTCTATTTAAATAAATAATTTTTTTCCTTACCACGGTTAGCTAATTGTTCGTAATTTATCTCCTTATTATTGTTACTTTTATTACATTCGTTGTTACTTTCACTACTCCTGACGTCAATATTGTTACATTCGCCTCTCTCGCATTTAAGTGAAGCTGTTGAGAACAAATAGTTTGAAATCAACCCTAAAACGAGAAATCGTTTACTAAATAAGTCTACTTTGAAATAAAAAATTGGAAGTTATCATTGGTTTAGTATCATAAACTCCAGTAGGTCTTGCTTGCGACGGGTCGGATCTTGCGACGGATATTTTGTGAGAGGAAATGGGTAGAGGGGACAAGGTGGGCACCCCCTATGTGCTTCTCCACTCACCCTTAATGGGTATTTTGTGAGAGAATATGGTATCCGTCTTAAGCTTGCGACGAATAGTGTCCGCCACAAATGAGAATTTGTGCATAAACTCAGGGTCTTAACTCTTACCATAAGAATTATAAGTTACTTGGTATAACACAAATGGGGTAAGTACCCACTAACATAATACTAGTCACTAACCCACTACTTTACCCACTAATTCAATACAGATATTGCATGTTTATTAACCCACTAACTTTATTATTAACTAATCCTAATTACAGGGAAGTATTAATAGCAAGATTTTGAAACCATATCTCCGATGAGAGAATATATTTTTATAGGGGCGAGGTTGATTACCTTACCTATAGACGGACTTCCTTTTCGGTTTCAAATTAACATAATATATCGCAGGTGAAAATCAAACCGTATACATTTTTATACAGACAGTCAGACAGGATTGATTACCTATAGACTGTTTTTTTGTTTTTCAAATTAAGTGTACTAAATTACAATATACTTCCTCCATTCAACTCCACTCTACCAAAAAAAAATTTCACATTTGACAAGACGGGTTTTACACGGTAAATATCGTTAGCTATGTGTTTGCAAAAATTATAAAAGTTAGATATTAATAATGTACTCGTAAAGACGAATCAAATAAGATCACACATAAATATATTTTTTACTTATATATTGGGAGAAAATTGCAATTATATGATCGCTTGTGAATAGCGTACATTAAAGAAAGTGGTAGAGTGGAGTTGAATGGAGGAAGTACAATATACTTCGTACAATTAATAATGAAACTATCAACTTTATGATGAGAATGACAAAACTCTTACAACTTGTGTTGTGGCGGATCTAATCACGTATAGACTGTATAGAGTACAGATTGTGTAGTAGTACTTATTAGCTAAGCACACCCAATGACCCCACAATAAATGAAATTACTACTGCTGAGTGCTGAGTCATTGTCATCTGTTTTTGTAGAAATGATGGAAATACAATAAACAAGATTGCTAAAAAGTGACAATGATTGTTTGCCTAATCAGTAATCACACTCTCCCTTTGAAACCCTTTTGTTTCTGCAAAATGGGAACTTCATGATTTCAGCAAACTATTTCAATTTCTATCAACAACCTCAACTTCTAGGTATTTTTCACTACCTTTATCCTTTATTAGTATTCTACTTGTGCAATACAATTATGTGTGGAGTTATGATTTAAAACACTTTATAAATTCTTAGTTTAAAGATGATACTCATTGTTTAACTACTCCAAATACTCAAATATATTACAAAATATTACGTTTCTTTCTCTTTAGTCCGTCTTATCCAATAATTTACCTTATTATTTTACCAAATGTATAATTACTCGTCTGTCGTGTCATTTTTTTACCATTTCTATTTTTTTATGGCTCATTGAGTGGTGTATCTTTCTAAATTTGGCATTCTTATTTGATCATTCAATTTCATAATTGTGCACTTGTCATCCAATCATTGCCTTCAAGTGGTCCCTCCCTTCGCCTTTGTAGCTGTGTCAAAAGCAAAGACCAAACAAATGACTGGTAGAGATAGATTATGTACCCCACTTTCATGTGCTCATTTTAAAAAGGCGCTCCAAAAGCAAACGTATATTATTTGATGAAAATTTAAAATGACAGTTGTTTCGATGGATAAGTTAATGAATTGAAGTTTGATATAGTGTGCCATAATCCTCCATGGAAACTGAGACCAATGATGTTGTGATATCAATGGCTGCTACTGGGATTGCAGCTCAAGCGAATACCGAAGCTAATAGAAGATATGATGAGGTAACTGCATCTGGTATTGAATTACCAGAACAAAACAATCCAAATAGACCTCCAAAAGTCGTAAACGACCTTCTTAGAAGGCGCTCTTCTATCTCTAAACCCTTGTTGTCCAAGTCCAGATCGCGGTTAGTTGAACGTGAGCCATTGTATCCTATTGGTGAAGCTTTCCGTGAACGTAGTCTTAAAGATGTGGAGAGTAGACCACCTTTTAGAAATTCGCCAAAGGCCTCACCTTTGGTTGAACGAGGAGAAGATGAAGAGGAAGATAAGGATATCTACAAGGCTATCATCCTTCAAGCGAATTATAAATCATACCAGAAATTGAAAGTCTTGGGTTCAGTGGAGTGGATGATATTCATTGTCTTGATCGGGTCAGTAGTCGCAAGCTTAACTATCCGCCCGTTGCAAGATATCTCATTATGGAGTTTAGAAATTTGGAAATGGTGCTTTCTAGTACTGGTTGTCATCTCGGGTCAATTGGTTACAAAATGGTTCATGAACATCTTTGTCTATCTAGTGGAGAGAAACTTCTTGCTTAGAAAAAAAGTTCTTTATTTTATATATGGGCTTAAGAGAAGTATACAAATCTTTCTTTGGTTGGTATTGATTCTTGTAGCATGGATTTTGTTTTTTGAAAGAAGTCGAGGATCAAATAGATCAAAGAAGGGTAATGAGGTACTACAGCATATGACAATGGCTATTGCCGGGTGTGTAGTTGGAGCGGGAATATGGATTGTAAAAACCCTGTTGATCAAACTTGTAGCTCTATCTTTCCATGTCAAGAGATTCTTTGACCGTATTCAAGTATCCATATTTTATCAATATGTGCTTCAAACACTCTCTGGGCCTCCATTGATGGAGATGGCAGATGAAACATTTACGAAACCAAGAAATGAATTGAGCTTTGAGAGCATGACGAAAGGTAAAGGGGTCAAGGAAGAGGTGATCAATGTACAAAAGCTTCACAAAATTAGCCAAGAACAAGTTTCAGCTTGGACCATGAGAGGATTGGTCAACGTGATTAGGAGATCAAAGTTGTCTACTGTCTCTAGTAATCTTGATTCCAGTAAAGATTATGAGACCGGTGAGCATAGTAAACAGATCACTAGTGAGTGGGAAGCAAAAATCGCAGCCGAAAAAATTTTCATCAATGTTGCGAGGCCTGATCACAAGTAAGCTGATACATCTTCACAAAATATGTTATACAGGCCGTCTCTCCAATGGGTTATAGTCAGAGTACTAATGCTCTACAATAAAAAAAAAAGTGAGGGTTTGAAACAAAAAGATCTACCATTTTAAATGATTTGTCATTTAAAACTGAAACCGCACTTTTGTACCTTAATATCTTAATCTAGCCATAAGACGAATGTAGTTATTAAGTTCGTTATTGGGCTTGGGCCGCACACACACGGAGGAGAGACTGTCCATTTCGTGAGTCCAAGGAGGTTTTCATCCCAAAACTAATTGGGCATGAGTGGAGTAACTCCTTGGTTTACATAGTAGACAACTCTCTTCCTGTTTTCTAATGTGGGATCTCAAATGTGATAGTTATCCTGGGTGAGCTCTTTATCTCCACACTCTCTCACATGTGAGGTCCCTTTTTCCGACAAGCCAGGCCTTTTTGGCTGCAATATCTTGGCCCAGTTCTCATGAAATGGAAACTATGTCCTCTTTTTGCAACGTGGGATCGCACATGTTAAATTTATCTTGGGTGAGCTCTTTATCTTCACAGTAGTGAATGAAGGGACTCCGGGAGTATCTCACTACTAAGTTTCTGAAACATCAAATTTCTCTCGCGTTGTGTGACCTTAGGTACATTGACGAAGAAGATCTCCTACGTTTCATGAGATTGGATGAAGTACATGAAGTATTTCATTCCTTTGAGGGGGCCGTTGAAACTGGAAAGATCACTAAGTTGGCTTTGAGGAAGTGGGTGGTAAGAAATGGAATTTAGTTCTACTCACTTTTCAGTTTTTCTTGTATAAGACTCACTGGCCTTATAACGGGTCTTTGTCAACCGCTGTGAAGTAGTGCGGTGAGCAGGGTAGACTCGATTATGATGACTGACTTTCTGATTGCAGGTTAATGCATACTTGGAGAGGAAAGCACTTGCTCATTCTTTGAATGATACTAAAACAGCAGTCAAACAGTTGAATAGTATAGCATCTGGCGTGATTTGGATAATTGTGGTTATTGTGTGGAATCTTATGATGGGATTTGTGACAACCAAGGTTCTCGTCTTTATTACATCTCAGCTACTTCTAGTAGCATTTGTTGTTGGCGACACTGTCAAGGGTGTTTTCGAGGCCATCATATTCGTTTTCATGATGCATCCTTTTGATGTGGGTGATCGTTGTGTTATTGATGGCGTTCAGGTAAACTCTTAAACAGTTCTCTTCAATGTTAATTTACTTAGCTTATGCTTTTTCAGTTGTAAATTGAATTTATGTGGAATCTCGTAAAAAATTGTTTCTTGGTGTATTTTGTGTGTAAAGGTTTGGAATCATCACCATTTAACTTTGCTAGTTAAGTAATGACACCTGCGAGAAGTGCTACACTCATCTATCGGGTTAGACCCTTTCTTTTTACTTATCAAATGGTATTGACAACAGATGACAGTTGAAGAGATGAACATCTTGACCACAGTCTTTTTAAGATATGATAATGAGAAGATATTCTACCCAAATTCAGTTTTGTCAACCAAACCCATCAGCAACTTCTATCGTAGTCCGGAAATGAGTGAAGCTGTGGAATTTGCGGTTGATTTTTCCACTACAGTGCAGACCATTGCTGTTCTAAAGGCCAGAATTAAGGGGCAAGTTTATGAATTTATCAATCTTACAATATCATTATTGCTAAAATTATATGTAATGTTATTCGTTGTTGAGTATCATGCCATGGAATATGCAGGTATATCGAAAGCAAACCCTATCACTGGCGATCAAGTCACAGTGTGCACGTCAAAGATTTTCTGAACATGAATACGATGACGATGTCTCTCTATGTCAACCACACCATAAATTTCCAGGATTACGTGGAGAGAAGTAGCAGAAGGTCTGACCTAGTACTGGAACTTAAGAAAATCTTCGAAGATCTCGGTATTAGATATCATCTTCTTCCACAAGAAGTCCATGTTACTTTTGTTGGGTCTCCTCCATCAACTTCTGCTATTCCTCAGCTCCATTGAAATACTCTTACAGCGAGATTTCCCAGCGTTAATGATTTTGAAGCCCCAAGTCCCTACTGCTGGTTTGAACTTCTAAATCTCTTGTTCTAATCTAATACCATCGGTAAAGTAGATCTAACTTATATTTTCACTTTAGGCAACCATTTGAAGATGGAGAAGATGAAGAAGATGAGAGGGATCCTACAAGCCCATTAACGCTCCGGCCATTCAACGGTGGAAGAAATTGAAAGTTTTTGGCTTCAGCGAAGTGGATGATACTCATTCCCCTGGTCCATTAAAGAAACTGAAAGTTAGTCAGTTGCAGGCCTGACTGTATTTGGAATGAATGGGGGTGTGTTGCAGTTCTTGTAATTTCTGGTCTACTCGAACTAATGTGGTTTATAGATAAACGTGTTTGTTTTCTTAGCGCGACAAAACTTGTGTATTCGTTAAATGGACCGAAGACTGAATAGAACTGTACAGTTGTTTATTTGGTTAGGTTTTATTCAGATAGTATGGATTTTGTTGTTTTATTTTTGGTTGAGAAATCATGGAATATGAGAAGCAACATATAGCACATTGCAGGCTTCCACAAACGGAGATTGAAGAAACAATGGCTACCCTACCCTCAGTCAATAAGAGATTTCGGCTTACATAACTACGATCTTCAATGACCTTTGTGTAGCAGGAGCTAGGGGTAAGGGTTTTCATTTTACAGGCCAAAGGAACATCCCATGGGACTTTCTAAAGCCATGAGACAATTGGATGCAATCCAAGGGCAAAATGAGCCAAGTTTGGGGAAAACAAGCTTAGCATTCAACTTCATGAGACCTGAACTGATCCCAGAATATCATCAGAATTGGGTCAACTTCAATAACCCATATCTTGAGTTCTACATGGTGGAAATTTGAGTTCTTTATATTTTTGGATTCTTGAAAGAGTCCTCTTTCATATGGGATTTGAATCATCAAGTTTCATCGAGTAGATTTTGCACAGCAAACCTTCAAAGACTGGCATACATGGTGCATCTCGTTTTCTGACAAAATGACCTGTCAACACTCAAGGCTGTATAACTCAACATTGGCTGGATAGTTTTGGTTGATTCCTTTTGGATATGAAAGCTAACTTCATTAGCTTTCATTTGAGTCATCATGAGAATTTTTAATCGACCTATGAAGGAGATATGATTTTTTGAAGTTCATGCTGATGTACAGGAAAACTGCAGGATATTCAGAATTGACCTGTTGTCACTCAAAGGCTTATAACTGAAGTTCTAGGAACTGTTTTTGCATGATTCCAACTGGAGGAGGAAGCTAACTCATCGAGCTTCAATTTGGCTACTCATGAGACTCCTAATTCTATCTGTGCTGGAAACTACAGGCTCTGCAAAATGCCCCTGAATGCTGAACTATTACAGCACATGCTATCAGTGACCTGTCTGTACTCAATCCTCAATATCTAAAGTTCCAGATATAATTTGGGTCTGATTCTTTGTGACATGAAAGCTAACATCTATATCTTTCCAATGAGCTATCATGGGTCTTCAAATTCATCCTGAGCAGGGAGTTATGAGTGTTACAAAATACAATCAGAAGGGTCCATGTCATATCTCACCCGGTTCAGGTCCAACATCAAAGAGCTTCATCCAAGACAACCCCTAATGTGAATTAAGTTATTCCAAGGCCTAATACTCTTACCTTATGGTCTTAGGAAAACAAAAGTCTAGGAGAGTTTTTGCTAATTCACAATAAAAAGGCAGGTTTAGCTAAGTCCAAACAAATAGGTCCAGGTGGAACCAATTCTGCACAACCATGAACCAAGGCTGTTTTGAAAGCTATTTTTGGCTAGGCAAGAGAATGGCACGACTTGAAAGGCATCTTAACATTGTGTACTTGAGGATGGTAGCTGCCAAGCTCAAGCTCCAAGGTCTTACACATCTTAATTGACCTTCTACAAGAAGACAAAGAGGAGCAGCCTGTTTTTATGCTTTATGCTTTATGCTTTTGTCCTTAGTTTGTTTTTTCTGATTTGTGTAAGGCCAAGGCCACGACTTTATTGTACATTAGATGATGCATTTGAGACCCTTAGATGTGTATCTCTTGGCCTATATAAGCCTTGCTTTGTAACCTAATGAAATCAGATTATGTTGAATGAAAAAGATGAGTTTTCTCTCAAATTTAAATCTTAATAACTTGTGCATTGCTTAGTTATTTGAGTCGGGCCTAATGACATCTCTGTGCTTGGCTGTGAGTGTTGATTAGTCACCTGTTGGCAAGTATTATTCTTCCTGTGCTAGGCTGTGGTTGAATGATCCTTGTTGTTCGAATTCTGTAAGGAACTATCTGTGCTTGGCTGTGGTAGCTCTCTTCAGATTCACCTTTAGTTCTTTAGTTAAAATTCCTGTGTTAAGCTGTGGAATTTAGACCAAAGTTCATATCCTTTTATTTCACTTGTTTTCATCTTGTCAAAACCCAAAGAAAATCACCACAAAAAGAGCCTTAAGTTACATTGTTTGTTCAGAAATCATTCATTGTTTGAAGTGTTGCTTTTGTGATTCTAAATAGCCCCTTAGGTTGTTTGTCTCAAGTTTGATTCCATCAAAACAAAGAGACCTCTATCATTACGCTGCAAATTGGTTATCAGAGCTAGAATTAACATAAGTTCCATCTTGTGTTAGTCTTGGTGTTGCTTTTAGCAACTCTACAACCTGTTTTGTTAAACAAGTTTACATTCTGATTTTGGTGAGTAAATCAGTAGCCATGGAGTTTATTCCTCATGTTCTAAGTCCTAAGATGAGGTATCATGAGCATGGGTCCATTTTCAAGTCTATGGCAGAAGCTATGGAGAAGTTACAAGTCCTAAGAAGAGGGCATGAAGGTGTTGTGCATACAAGAAAAGCAACCAGCAGTCATGGTGTTCAAAGGGAGCCAAAACCACCTGATTTGTACCAAGGGAAGTACCACCTGCCACATGAATGTTCTAAGTCCTCTCCTACCCTTGGGAGCAAAGGTAAAACACCAATACTTCCTACATTTAATGGTGAAAACAGTAGAGCATTCGTCTCTTGGTTGTTTGATGTTGAATGTTACTTTGAGAGCAAATGTTTTTCTGATGAAAAGAAGCATGACCTGGTTGTGTCTTCATTCAAGAGTTTTTCTTTGTTGTGGTATAATGGTCTTAACCTTTCAAGGACAATGGTAGGGAAAGGTAGGATAAAGTCTTGGTTCAAGCTTAACTCACACATGTGGTCAAAGTATCTTCCTTGTTCCATCTTGAATGAATTGTGGACTGAACTTAAGAAACTTAAACAAAGTGCCTTGAGTGTTCATGAATATGCTAGGTTGTTTGAAGAGTTACACTTTGTGTGTGATGAAGGAGTCAATTCAGTCCAAAAGGGAGTTAGGTTCTACCATGGCTTGAAATCTGAAATTGCTGAAAAAATTAACTTAGAAATGAAGTATTCATATGGTGAATTGCTTGAATTGTCTTTGTGTGTGGAAAAGAACTTAGTAAGGCTTAGGAAACATGAAGTCTTACCTACAATGGACAATTTAGAAGCCACCAAAACAGTTGGGAAAGAGAAGGGCTTAGACCAAGAGGAGGTTATTGGTTATCCTAATTCTAAATGCATTGAGCTAAGAGTCATGGGTGCTTATGATGAAATGAATGGCTCATGTTCTAGTGTCTTGGAAAGCCAATGTCTTGAAGTTAAGACAACATTAAACTCTATATTTGAGGCTGCCACACAAGAGGAAAAACAGGCATGCACAGACTCAGACCTCCTTCATTGTACAAACAAGGGTCATGTTCCTTACTTGAGTCCGTGTGAACTGTCCATAAACAAGAAATTGCAGCAACCTTTAAACCATAAGTTGGAACAGTTCTTCATCTCCTTTGAAGGTGAAATGTGTTGGGTTTCAAGTAAGGGTGAAGCAAGAGTAGGTTCTTGTTCTATTTCATGCTCAAGAGCTCAAAATCTGATCTATAACAGCAACTACTGTCCTGGTTTCATGAATGGCTACTTGGGAGGTATAACTTGTGCTCTTGCAGCCCCACACTTCCATTTTTACATGTTGATAAGGTTACAAGTTAGTCTTGTTCATTTGGGTGCAATTTCAAATATATTTCAAGTAGGAAATGATGACATAAATCAACTCAGTCCTTACTATGCAATTCTGAAATTTCTGTTTTGTTGTGTTGATATTGTGCAAAATCATGGCAAAAGTTTATTAGAATTGTTTGGAATATCAAGTACAAGTTCCCTATATGGTATTGAAGGAGTTTTAGCACCCTTGATGTTGTTTAAGTCAAGGCAAATGCATAAGAACATGAGCAGCCCCATGGTTGCATTTCTATGCTCGACTACTTGTGCCAATTCACTTTTTAATTTGAAGATGTGTGTGCTTGATGCTGCTATTCAATTCTTGCCAAGGAAATTTGTGTTGGTCTTTGATCCTGGAGGATTCACTCACACTTGCTACTCCAAGATGCAAAAAATTTTTCTTCCTCCTATCAAACAGAATTTGAGGTCAAATTCTTTTGAACCTAGGGTGGTTGTAGCAGGAGCTAGGGGTAAGGGTTTTCATTTTACAGGCTAAAGGAACATCCCATGGGACTTTCTAAAGCCATGAGACAATTGGATGCAATCCAAGAGCAAAATGAGCCAAGTTTGGGGAAAACAAGCTTAGCATTCAACTTCATGAGACCTGAACTGATCCCAGAATATCATCAGAATTGGGTCAACTTCAATAACCCATATCTTGAGTTCTACATGGTGGAAATTTGAGTTCTTTATATTTTTGGATTCTTGAAAGCGTCCTCTTTCATATGGGATTTGAATCATCAAGTTTCATCGAGTAGATTTTGCACAGAAAACCTTCAAAGACTGGCATACATGGTGCATCTCGTTTTCTGACAAAATGACTTGTCAACACTCAAGGCTGTATAACTCAACATTGGCTGGATAGTTGTGGTTGATTCCTTTTGGATATGAAAGCTAACTTCATTAGCTTTCATTTGAGTCATCATGAGAATTTTTAATCGACCATATGAAGGAGATATGATTTTTTGAAGTTCATGCTGATGTACAGGAAAACTGCAGGATATTCAGAATTGACCTGTTGTCACTCAAAGGCTTATAACTGAAGTTCTAGGAACTGTTTTTGCATGATTCCAACTGGAGGAGGAAGCTAACTCATCGAGCTTCAATTTGGCTACTCATGAGACTCCTAATTCTATCTGTGCTGGAAACTACAGGCTCTGCAAAATGCCCCTGAATGCTGAACTATTACAGCACATGCTATCAGTGACCTGTCTGTACTCAATCCTCAATATCTAAAGTTCCAGATATAATTTGGGTCTGATTCTTTGTGACATGAAAGCTAACATCTATATCTTTCCAATGAGCTATCATGGGTCTTCAAATTCATCCTGAGCAGGGAGTTATGAGTGTTACAAAATAAAATCAGAAGGGTCCATGTCATATCTCACCCAGTTCAGGTCCAACATCAAAGAGCTTCATCCAAGACAACCCCTAATGTGAATTAAGTTATTCCAAGGCCTATTACTCTTACCTTATGGTCTTAGGAAAACACAAGTATAGGAGAGTTTTTGCTAATTCACAATAAAAAGGCAGGTTTAGCTAAGTCCAAACAAATGGGTCCAGGTGGAACCAATTCTGCACAACCATGAACCAAGGCTGTGTTGAAAGCTATTTTTGGCTAGGCAAGAGAATGGCACGACTTGAAAGGCATCTTAACATTGTGTACTTGAGGATGGTAGCTGCCAAGCTCAAGCTCCAAGGTCTTACACATCTTAATTGACCTTCTACAAGAAGACAAAGAGGAGCAGCCTGTTTTATGCTTTATGCTTTATGCTTTTGTCCTTAGTTTGTTTTTTCTGATTTGTGTAAGGCCAAGGCCACGACTTTATTGTACATTAGATAATGCATTTGAGACCCTTAGATGTGTATCTCTTGGCCTATATAAGCCTTGCTTTGTAACCTAATGAAATCAGATTATGTTGAATGAAAAAGATGAGTTTTCTCTCAAATTTAAATCTTAATAACTTGTGCATTGCTTAGTTATTTGAGTCGGGCCTACTGACATCTCTGTGCTTGGCTGTGAGTGTTGATTAGTCACCTGTTGGCAAGTATTATTCTTCCTGTGCTAGGCTGTGGTTGAATGATCCTTGTTGTTCGAATTCTGTAAGGAACTATCTGTGCTTGGCTGTGGTAGCTCTCTTTCAGATTCACCTTTAGTTCTGTAGTTAAAATTCCTGTGTTAAGCTGTGGAATTTAGACCAAAGTTCATATCCTTTTATTTCACTTGTTTTCATCTTGTCAAAACCCAAAGAAAATCACCACAAAAAGAGCCTTAAGTTACATTGTTTGTTCAGAAATCATTCATTGTTTGAAGTGTTGCTTTTGTGATTCTAAATAGCCCCTTAGGTTGTTTGTCTCAAGTTTGATTCCATCAAAACAAAGAGACCTCTATCATTACGCTGCACTTTGGCTCCAGTGCAAGTTAGAGGCCAAGTAGAAGTGGCTACTTCCAAGTTTTTCGCGAATAGTGCTAGTTCTTTGTCGATGAATAATTGAGGGGTACTCGTGTATGGGAACAACTTGGGTAACACCATGGAATGGCAGGAGATAAGACCGTCTAAACTTAGAGGGCAAAGCCTGATATTAGGAAATAGAACGAAGAATAGCTACTACACAATCCCGATACTCTCTGAGGGGGATTTTTTATCTCATTTGTGATATGGTGCAATAACTAGGGAGTATTCTTTAGCTCTATTGGTTTTCTTGACCATTAATTTCACAATCCAGAACCTAACCGATTTTGAAGAGGATACCTGATTTTTCCCCACTTTCAGAATCAACTGAAAACCGGTTTGGATTTCAAACCCGATTTCAGATCAATTAATTGATCTTAGTCAACACATTATCTTCAATGCCATCTCGAACAACTTGTCAAATACATCGGCATCGGTTTTCTTTGCACACCCTTAATGACGACCAAAAAATTAATTTATCTTACGCAAGAGTGCAAGACTCAGAAGTCTTCCATTTTACCTGATATCGGACTTCGTTACATGATACTATTACACTAAAAATGTCCAGCATACAACTGCCAGTATACACAATGTATTGCAAGATTTTGTCAAGAAGATTATATCAAAATACTTCTGTATTTCGGAAACACATCAGCAACTTCTAAAATCTGAACAATTGTACTGATAATACTAAAGACTTCAGTAAAACCTCATCAAAACTACAAAAAAAAAACATGAAACACAAACATAACTGATAATAAAAGGTCTTTGCATGAAGTTGGGCTACTAATCTGAAAGAAAACGCATTAAGCGACAATGGGCTCCACAACATCAATTTGAGGCAAAACTGGAGGAGCACTGATAATGACATCATCCTCTTTTGGTGGGTGGATTGTAACAAGATCCGGAAGAGGAGTCTGAGGTCCTGTCTTTCCTTTCGGATCCCAGTCGAGCATGATCTTCACTTTAATACCGAGCACTCCCTGAGTGGATATAAACACAACCTTTAATTAACACATGACATTCAAAAGCAGATTACCCAGCACACTATTGTAACAAGTAATCTCTCCGCCTATGAATAGAATTGCTAACACAACTTTCATCTTAGGTCATCAAATACAGCACTCTCATTGTATGAAATGTCAATCTACTTGCATTTCAATACAAATCTTACTATGTTGCTATGATTATTTTGTGCAAAATAATCAGATAATTTATTCACAAGACAGGGAATTTGACTTGGCATTACCTGTCTAAGAAGAACATGTCGAGTGGCAGAGTCAATGTACTCCTTCACGGGCTGACCAGATGAAATCATGTAACCATCCTTGAACTTCATGGACTTGGCACGTTGAGCCCTCAGTTTTCCACTAATAATCACCTGCTCATTAATTTAAAAATATTAATCTCCCAAACAAGCCATATGTAGTGCAGAAGAAAGACTAATGTGAGGATTCTTAATTATATGTAGGCCACCACAACGCACCTCGCATCCCTTGGCTCCACTTTCCATGACAAACCTCAAAACACCGTAGCAAGCCCTGAAATAAAGAATAAATTACCATTAAAACTACACGAAATGAAACAAGACAAACAAAACATACGGAGTAAATATCAACACAAGGGATCTTAATCAAACCATAAAATGTTAATGCTTTGGATCACAAATGCACATTTCTTGTAACATCGGTTAAAGGATATCCAGCACTTTTGTTGTGGTCATCTTCCGACACAAAGTAGGTAGCAAAATGACCAATTTGCTTTGTAGATGACATAATGATAAAGGAACGGATGCATGTAACTAACTTAACAGTCAAAACTCAAAAGCATAAACTAAAATACAAAAAACCTCCACGGAAAAACAAGTGATACGTTAAGGGAACAATGTATCCTCAATACAGTAACCACACGAGAAGACAAACATCTCATGAAGATGATACCAGGGAGGAAATACCATTTAGTCAACTCCGACACATAATTGATACTGAATCCGCCAATATGCTTTAAAGATGACAACATAAAGTTAATATTAAGGAAAGAGTATGGATGACAAGTGGACAATAGTCCATTATGTTATCAAATGACTCCTAGAAAACCATCACCCTAAAATGGAACCGGGATAGAGGGAGTAAAAAATAACCTAAAGTGTAACAATTAGCACGAATTATTGTTTGTCACAAGCATATTGTCAAATATGACCGACATGGGTAGGTAAAGACAAGTCGGCATTGTGATGGATAAATCCGTCACAAGGGAGACATACTAATTAATTAAACAGCAAACATTGAGATATTTAAAAAAAAAAGTAAAAAAGGAAAAAGGAAAAACCTTCGGACAGCAAGACCACCAAGAAGCTTGTAACGTAAAGATTCACACTGAGCAATAGCGCAAAGACCTCTGTTGTTGACTTTCTCAGCATACAACTCCACTGAATTCTCTGGAAATCTAAACCTTTTTTGAACTATTGATGTCAATTCCCTTATTCTCCTTCCCTTTTCACCTATTATATTAGGCCAATTAACATATTAAATAAAAAAGAGAAAAGAAAAATAAAAAGGAGGGGTAAAATGGGAAGTAAAGAAAGTACCAAGAACATTCTGGGTACGAGTAGCACGGATGATGATTTCGGTTCTCATAGGAGTAACCCTAACTTCGACGCCGGAGTATCCATCTTCAGCGAGTTCGCGAGTGAATACTTCGTTAAGTTCAGCGAAGAAGACGCCGTCAGCCACGAATTTACGCTTCTTGCTCATCTGGGTCGCCATGATTTTGTTGAATTGGAGGAGAAGGAGGAGTTAAAATGGTGTGAGTATGGAGTGGTATTTAAGATCGGGGGCTTTTGGAGGAGGCGGGGTTGTTTTTAGGGTTTTCTTAGGGATACAAACTTGGGTGTTGTTCACTTTTCAAGTTTGGGCCTTAGCTTTTACATCATTCTCCTACTCTTCCTGTCTTTACTCATTAGTATCACCCCAATAATTTACCCCTCGGATCAACCGGGTCAAGTCAATTTTGGGTTGCGTCAGATCATTTCGTGTTTGGGTCGGCTAATTTCAAGTTATTAATGGATAATAATCTGTTTGCAACAATAAACATTCGGGTCGGATTTCATATCAAATTCGGGTCTTGAGTTCGGGTATTGGGTTGGGTTTGCGTCGGGTTATTCAGATCGAATCATTTTGGATCGGGTCAGTTTTGCAAGGTCTAGGCTCTTATTCAATTTAATTCACATAAATTTACATTTTCTTTTTATCTATGTAAAGTGTAAACTTTTTCTCCATTAATAATTAAAAGTTAATTATAATAATAAAAATCAATATCTATCTATATTATTAAAGGAAGCTTTTTTCGAGCGATTACAGAGTCTCCAACTTTTCGAAAACACTTCAGCATTCCAAATTATACAAACTACCTATATAAATATATTCATGTATTTCCATTGTATGCAAAATTAGCATATAAAAAATTGAATGTATCCTACAACCTATAAAATACGGAATGTGATATACAACTATTCCATATTTCCATGTTCTCACAAAAATGGTGATGCACTATAACACCTAATAATATAATTAAATCTGAAGATTATAAAATTCTACCATGAAAGTTAGATTGGATAAAATTAATGTACAGAAACCTAAACAAACATTATTACCTTAATATGTTTATATATATATATATACATGTATTTTCATTCAAAAATTAATAATCACAACTTCACGTTATATTGTTTTTTTTTATTTATGTTTCTTTCTTTTGTTGTGTTATTTATTTGAATCTTGTGGTTTATATTGTGTTTAAATCTTATTGTAGTATTAGTCTACAAATACGTTGTTTTTGCTTTGAATCAAATTATTCACTAATGATTTTCTGATAAGTCTTATCTATTTTATGTGTAGGTTAACATATATTACTCTGTATGATTCTGATGAAGATACAACGATCAATAAATTATTCGGTAAGGTCGCTTTTGATTTTTAACATAGAGTAGCATAAATGTTTCATTTTTTAATTTATTGTGTACAAATGTATGTAGATAGCTTTATTTTCTATGGAATTTCAATACATCTCAACTAACTTGTATTGACTTTAAGTTTGCATTAGTTTGTTGGAAGTATATATTCAATTTGCTCAAGTTAAATTCAGTCTACTCTTCACATGTTGGTTGTTGTCGATTCATCTATATTGTGTTACTAACGGGAAATATAAAGACGAAAGAAAATTATAGGGTTGTTATAATTAAAAATCCTACCCCTTACTAAAATACGAGTCTGAAATAACTAATATAATCCTTGAGGTATGAAGGAAACAAAAGATGAATCAGTTGGGTAAGTTAGTGGGTCTTAATTATATTGTTGAGTTATTTAACTTATGTAGAATTATCTAACCGACCAATTTAGTTCTTAACAGCCATGCAATTATATACTTTTTTTCATTTAATCAATGATCATGATTCATGGATAATGTTAAAAATATGATCAATAATATACTTTATTTTACCTATCCAACTTTATCTTTTACGTAAATATATTATTGATACGTAACTTTTTTTTGTATCGACAGTGTTATGAGTGAGCCCAAACACACATGTTACAAAAAAAGGTTGTTATTGATATTAAAGTCATTTTATTATCTTCTAGACACAAATAAGAATGGAATATTTAGTAATATACTCCGTAGTAATTTGAATTATTCTACAAAGCTTAATTTTTAGTTCTCTAGATCATTTATCAATCAAAACATATTTAAACCTATTAAATGATTTGAACGGACGGGTATTGTTAATATTTTTCGGGCCATAATATAGATCAAGCAGATTTTGAGTCATTGCAAGTTTGGTAAAATATGGTTAAAATAGAAGTTAAATCAATTGATCAATATTGTTTTCTTAAATATTATATTTTATCATAGTGATCTCAAGGCAAATTGAGTGAGAAGGTTAAACGAGAGTGAAAGTAGGCTGATTAATTTTATTATTTCCATAAATAGTCGAATCAAAAACAAATTTAACGTGTGTGATAAAATTTGATTCTTTTATTCTTTTATTGTTTGATTATTTTATTAAGATATAAAATAACTAATCAAATGAAAATTTAATTCATGTCAGTATTATATTGTTAAAAGTAATTTCAACGCACTTAAGAGTTAATCCGTAAAAAGTTAAAACATCAAACTTCAAAAATGTATTTTTATAAGTTAATTGTTATAGAAAACTTAATAACATGACATTAATGTAGACCCGTGCATCGCACGGGCATGAAATCTAGTATATATATAAAAGAGGCTTTTTTCAGGCAACGAGAGAGTCTCCAACTATTTCAAAACACTATTTTATTTTTTATTGATAAAACTACCTTACACATAATTTTATTAGGCTAATTAAATATTAAATAAAATATATTATTATCTAAAGATTGAATTTTAATATTATCAACTTTTCAACATCATATTCATACATATACTTTCCAAGTTATGGTTAAACTCTTAAATTTTGATTATATTTTTTAAATTAATTATTTTCCTAATAATATTATCAACTTTTCAACTTTTTAGAAACTCTTTAAATAAAAGTTAAATTCATAACTATTATTTGTCCCACACTGGAAAATAATGTAGATGTGCTAAAAATATTACATATAAATAATAGAATTTTCCCACATTGGAAAAATAATAAAGTGGGTAATGCTATGATTATAAATAGGAGTTATCCTTAAACCTTATGTATCAACCAAAAATTTTGAATCTCTTAGAGATCTCTTAAAAGTTTGTAGATGTGATGAATATACTATGTATAAATAGTAAAATTGTACCACATCATAAAATTAACATAAGGTGAGTGATCCTATGATTAAATATAGAAATCATTCTTGGACCTTATATAACAAACTAAAATCTTTTAAATCTCTTAAGTATTGTCTTAGAGATCTCTTAAAAGTTTGTCTATTATTATCTTCACAATTGTTAAATTTACATCATCAAAAATTAATTTTAAAAGGTATTATTAAAAAAAATTGAAGTATTGTAAAAAAAAAATATGAAGATAATATTAATTAGATTCGTGGTGGAAAAAAACCCTGAAAAGTATATAAACTCATATTATTTGAACATATTTGGTGTAATTTTTAGTATATTATTTGTCATACATTGAAAAATAATGTAGTTGTGGTGAATATATTACCTATACATAGTAGAATTATCTCACATCAGAAAATCATCATAAGGTGGGTGATCTTATGATTACAAATAAGAATCATATTTGGAACTAAAGTTTCAACCCAAATTTTTTTGAGCCTCTTATATATTGTTTTACACAACTCTTAAAATTTGTATTATAATTTTCACTATAGTGAAATTTACATCATTAAAAATTAATTTAGAAAAGTATCATAAATAATAATTTTGATGGTAAACTATTTAATGTGTTATTTGTTCCATATTGAAAAAAATAATAAAGGTATCGTGACTTGTGAATTTATACTACGTATAAATATCAAAATTTGTACCACATTAGAAAATTATCATAAAGTGGAGTGATCATAAATATGATCATCGCACGAGCTTTTAAACTACTTTTTTATATTGTTATGTTAATAAATGACTTTAAAAATTTAATAAATGACATTTAAAATATATTTTTATTATTCTAATATTAATATAACAGTTTAGTAAAAAATAAATATTATATGAAAAAAGATGGTGTAATACTTAGTTTGTTATTAGTCCCACATTGAAGAATAATGTATATGTGGTGAATATATTACTTATAAATTGGAAATTGTCCCACATTGAAAAATTATTATAACATAGGGTGATCCTATGATTATAAATATGAGTCATACTTGAATTTAGGTATAAACCTACAATTTTTTAAGTCTCTTAATTATTGTTTTGGAGAGCTCTTAACAAAATGGAATTATAATAGTCACAATAGTTAAATTTACATTATTAAAAATTAATTTAGAAAATTATCATAAATAATAATTTTGATGATAAACTACTTAATGTGTTATTAGTCTCACATTGAAAAATAATGTATTTTTAGAAAATATATATACTAATCATGATTATAAATAGGAGTGATTTAGTCTCTTAAGTATTGGTTTAATGAACCTTTAAAATTTTGTATTATTAAAACAATAGTAAAATTTACATAATCAAACTTAATTTAGAAAATTTAGGAAAATATCCTATATAAGTAATAATTTTGATAGTGTACTACTTAACAAGTTATTTGTCCCACATTGAAATATAATACAAGTGTGGTAAATATATTACGTATAAATAGTATATTGTCCTATATCAGAAAAATATCATAAGTAGGGTGATCCTATAATTATAAATAAGATTCATCCTTGGAACTTAGATATCAACCCATAATCTTTTGAGTCTCTTAAATACTATCTTACAGAGCTGTTAAAAATTTGTATCCACATTAGTGAAACTTACATCATCAAAAATTAATTTAGGAAAATATCATTAAAAAATAAAGTGAAAAATATTTTATTTATCTCAATATACATTTCCTATATTATATTCAAGTGGTGTTTATAATTTGTATATAAAATTTTTTACATTCAATTCACAAAAACTATAGTGAAAATGAGTCATCTTTCAACTTAGATATTCACCCAAAATCTTTTGAATCTTTCAACTATTATCTTTCAGAGATTTTAAAAGTTTGTATTATTATTTCTACCTTAATGAAATTTACATCATCAAAATTAATTCAGGAAAGTATCATATATAATAATTTTAATGATAACTACCAAATTTGTCTCACATTGAAAAGTAATGTAAGTGTGGTGAATATAATATGTATAAATTAGAAGAATTGTCCCACATCAGAGAAATATCATAAGCTGGGATGATCACACAATTATAAATAACAGTCGTCCTTGAAACTTAGAGATGAACCCAAAGTCATTTAAGTCTCTCAAAAACTCCATTCGTCCCGGTCATTTATTTGTTTGCCTTTTTTTTAGGAGTATTTTAATCAAAGGCAAACAAATGATTAAGACGGAGAGAGTATTATTTTAGAGAGCTCTTAAAATTTTGTATTAGTTATGAAATTAATAGTGGTAAAAAAAAATGCTATCATTACAGTATAGAATTTCATATTATTTGCATATACTTTGTGTAATTCTTAGTATGTTATATATCTCACATTGAAAAACAATATATGTGTTGCGAAAATACTAATAACTATAAATAGTAGAATTGCTCCATATCGAACAATTAGCATAAGGTGAGGTGATCAACCCAAAATCTTTTGAGTTTCTAAAACATTGTCTTAAAGAGCTTAATTCTTAGGTACTTTGAATCATTTTTCGAGTCATAATATAGATCAAATATAACTTGAGTCCCGATAAGGTTGGTAACATATGTTTAAAATAGAATAAGTTGAATCAATATATCAATATTATTTTTTTAAAAATTACGGAGTATATTTTATTATAATCTTAAAACTTCAAAAATTTATTTTTATAAGTTAACTGTTATAGGAAAATTACGAAAATGACATTAACGTAAACCCGTGCATCGCACGGGCATGAAATCTAGTAACTAATAAAACAAGGGACGTGCTTTTTCACATACGGATTTTACTCTTTCACATACGACTTTTACAATATTACCCTTGTCATTTTTTCATTCACCCCCAATTAATTTTTTCCTCCCTTCCCTTCTCTCACCTCACCGCCTACTGACCCACCGACCACCGATGATTGACGGCCTATCAACGCCGGCAGACCACCGACGGCCCAAAAATTTACAAGAACAAAGAAAAAGAAAAAGAAAATGAAAAAAAAAAAGAATACTGACACAGACACACACCCCATCTCCCTTCCTTTTCCCGACCACCACCACCAAACTACCACTACCCCATGCTCCGGCCGTCCCCCCTACTCTGGCCGCTCGCCCTACCCCTCTCCTGCTCCGGCGTTCGCCCTCCCCCTGCACTGGCCAACTCGCCTCCCTCTCTCCCTGCATTATCCGGTCGATTGAACGGCCGTCGACCCCTAGCCGTCGACACTCTTGCCACCACCCATAACCCTAACCACCACCTGTGAAGTCATGAACCCTAACCACCACCTGAATTGTTAAAAAAATTATTCATAATTGCAAAAAAATAAAATTACTTCATTTATTAGAGAATTATAATCCATTTTTCAACTATTAGATTGTATTAAATTTGATTTAAGATTAGATCTTTATATAAGAATCAATTTGATTAAGCTTAGAAAAAAAAATGATTTTGATTTAAATTTAGGAAAAGAATGAGAGATTGTGTTTTAGGAAAAGGGTAACATATAGTAAGTTTATGAAAAATTGTATGTGAAAGAGTAAAATTCGTATGTGAAAAAGTAATTCCGTAAAAATGCAAATAACATAAAAATAAATCGAATACAAAGATTTGAGTATCTGAAAAAGAAAACAACTCATTCTACAAAATTATCTTAGTTTTTTGTGTTAATGAGCTACAAGAACATTAAAATTAAAAAAATAAGGCTATGAGGGGATTTGAACCTGGGGCTATGACCTAATGTCTATTATCTTTCAGTTGTTTGGCATAATAGTAATGCTCAATTCAGAATGCTCAATATAATGTCGATCTTTTGATCATAAGTCTAACAACTCTTCCCCTACTATGTCGCCCTTTGATCATATATATGGATTGTAGTTTGGGGAGTAGGTTCATACTTCATACACAAGACGGATCGAACTCCTCTTACAAAGAGCAAATGAGAGGCAATTGGATCACCTCACTTGTTCTTTGTAAGAGGATCACCTCACTTGTCCCTCCACTTGTTCTTTGTAAGAGGGGCTTGACCCGTCTTAAGCCTTGACCTGTCTTAAGCCTTGACCTGCCTTAAACTTCAGACGGGTCAACCCGTCTTCAAGGAGACTTTCTGAGATTCATATTAACTAAGTGCATGTCGTATTGTACCTTACGAAGATTGATTCAATGTTTTTGTGGATATGTGAATAAGTAACCACTTGAAACTACTTTGTAACTCCCCCATCTACCAAACTGCCTTACCAAGGCCTACTTTAGCAAATAAAAGTGCTATCATCTCGATTGCCTAAGGTGACACATATCAAATAAACCATAATGAAACAACATTTATTAAATCATTGTTTAACTGATTACAAATAACCCAAACTCCAAATTAATACAACAGGTTCAAATCCAAAACTAGAATATCAAACTAAATGTTTCAACAACTAATACTCAGCGAAAGCTATAGAATCATCGTCACACAACAACCTCAGCTCACCCCCAAGCATGATCATAATAGTTACCTGCTAAACTACTACCCACCCTTTCCCAATGGATTACAACAGTTTTAATTATGCACTCACAAAACTTAGTTATATGACTCACATGAAGGGACTTTCGAGTGACATTAACACTCTTCTATTTAAAACAAAAGAATAAAAATATGAATAAAAATGTGAAATACTCCGAATGTCACATACTCACATTCTAGTGACATGAAGAAAGAATTGAAATCGCAGGCCAAACATGGGATTAATCCAACCTAACTCTTTTCTTCTTATATTAATCCGACTTGGAAAAAATCCCAACTTTGTGTATAAACCTAAGTAAGCTTCGAACTCCCTTCATTTTATTCACAAAACACAAAACCAAACTTTATTCCCCCAAACCTATTCAATATCTCTTAATCAATGAAAACTCTAGATTCATTTCCCCCAAATTGATTTCCTCTTTCAAATGTGGAACGAATTGATCAACAAGTACGATCTTCATTGTCATGGCTACAGGCTGTGGGGGGGGGGGGTGTGAGGTAGCTGAAGAAGGGCGGTTGTGTGCGGTGGTCGTCGGAAGGCGGTGGTCTAGGGGAGTCAAAGGAGCGTGGTGGTCGGAAATAAGATGGTTCGTGGTTCCAGGTGATAAGAATAGAGATTGTGAAGGCAGTAAGTGGATTGTACCTCTGATGTACTACCACATAGAATATAGTTTTTGAGCTTTACAATAAAGTTTTTGAGTATAGTATAGTTTTACTATAAAGTTTTTGAGTTTATTAATTTGAACATTAAACTCAAAAAAAGTACAATAAAACTCAAAAAACATCATATATAAGATATAAAATTTAATTTATAAACTCTAAAAAGCTCGAAAAAAATGTACAAAAACTCAAAATCATATTACTCTGAGGTAGTACCTCCGATGTATAATCCTTTTTCCCTTGTGAAGGTGGGCTAGGAGGTTATGGGTTAATAATAATATATATATATATATTTTTGAATATAAATGTCAGAATATGAATGGGAGATTATCATTGATGAATCTGATTACATTATATAGTAGAGTTGCCTTGAGGAATAATCCAAAGATATTCCTAAAGATAATATTTCGTAACTGATAATATTTCGTAACTGATAATATATTATCTAATGATAATATATATCTAATAATATTCTTCCTAATATTCTCTAATACACTCCCTCAGTCAAAACGGTAGTTAGACGAACGCTTTGACTGGACGAAAAATAGTTGATAAGACCGATGTAGATGAGCCAAGTTGACCTTTGTCGAAGCTTTCACTGAATGTAGTGCCTTGCCTTTGTCGGGATCGTGCCATAGGAAGAGCCACACTAATAACAGTAATAAAACTAATTGTGCACGAGGGTCGAAACAACTCGTGAGACACAAACGAAATAGACGTCAAGGTGCACGAAGGCCGTAGCAGCTCGTGAAACACCGACGAAACAAATGATGTACGAGGGCCGAAGCAGCTCGTGAGACACCAGCAAACGGTGAGGGCCGTAGCATACTCAACCGCACAATTGAATAAAATTAAAAGAAAACAATACGACTAAACCAGTAAACACACGTCGATGCACTTCGAGCGGTTGTATAAAATTAAAAGAAAACAATACGACTAAACCAATAAACACACGTCGATGCACTTCGAGCGGCTGCTGAATACGACCGAGGATGTCATACCACTCGGCTCGTTAGGCAGGGGTGGTTGCTGGGCGAACCCTAGGGCTGGGTGGTTGCTGGCCGAACCCTAGGCGGACGAAGAGAAGGCAACAAATACGGACATGGCGAGGGTTTAGAATAGTGGCGGTCGCCGAAGCGGCATGGCAGAGAGGGTTGCCGTAGCAACTTTGGACAACGGCAAGTGTGAGAGAACTGGTGTTGGCGTGGACGGAATCAACGAGGCGACTGACGGTGGCGACCATACAACTAGATATGCAATGGAAGGCAGAGAAGTTTATTTTCCTAATAATATAATCTAGAGCCTGATACCATGTCAGAATATGAAAGGGAGATTATCATTGATGAATTTGATTACATTATATAGTAGAGTTGCCTTGAGGAATAATCCAAAGATATTCCTAAAGATAATATTTCGTAACTGATAATATTTCGTAACTGATAATATATTATCTAATGATAATATATATCTAATAATATTCTTCCTAATATTCTCTAATAATAAAAAAATAATAATAATAGTTACCTGGTTATAGTGGGGAGGATTAAACTAAGGAATTAATTTGGTGAAAACCGAAAGAGAATGAACAAAGAAAAAATGATGAAGAGATAAAGAAGGATTAAGAAGAAATGAAGAACTAGGAGAGAAAATGAAGAAATAAATGAGAAGAAAGAAAGCATAAAGAAGGAACCGGGAAAAAAAACAAAAAAAACAATGACATGTTAGGTAAACCGGCATTAACAGGTTAATTATGACCTGAGTTTAGTACTCCCTCCAATCCAATCCAAACTATCCACTTGCTTTTTAGAGGTCAAACTTTCAAAACTTTGACTGTTTATAGATCGAAATATAAAGAACTTTGAAAGACGGGAGTAATATATTTGGTTTTGTCACGGAAATATCTTTCATAAAATTATATTTTTTGTAAAATAATTCTATATAAAAAGGAAGAAAAACGCGGTCAAGTCTTGCCTCGAAAACCACCCAAAAGCAAGTGGGTAGTTTGGATTGAATTGGAGGGAGTATAAGTTCAATGATGACAAATTTAAAAATCTTAGAATAATATCAAAAGGTTTGACACGTGTCACCTCTCAACTTCTTACCACATAACCTCTATAATTAATAAAAAATAATGAGAAATTTATAATATAATGTTGCACTTTCATTTTCTTACCTTTTTGTATACCTTGATATAATAAAAAAAACTAAAATTAAATATCTCAATTCAGACTCATTATTACATATTCATTACCAACTCTTTGTAATTTTCGTCTTATAAATAACTATACGGAAGTTCAAGCCCCATCATCTCTCTCATTTTGACTACTTTATTTGTTTACTAAATTGTTGTCACTCCATTATTATTACTTTGCAATTAAACAGTCTTTTCATCTCCCTGTAACCTAGCTTATTTTACAATTCCTTATTTACAACTCATTTTTAATACTTATCAATACACTCCAAATTTAACTTTTATTTCTATCCTTGGATGATAACTTATGTCTCATGCCAACAATTGACAGGTACGTCGTATATTTATAGTTTTTTTTACGCTATTAGTTTTTTAGTTATTTTCTTATGCAGTCTTCATCTCATTATCTCATTTTTGTATTTAATGCTTATTTGTTTTGTCTTGGTATAATATTAAATACTTACATTTGGAATTTTTGATTTGCATTTTAGAAGGACACCATAGACTTTCATATCCACGTAAAAAAAATGGCAAGTAACAACAACTACACCATTTTTTCTTAAAAGTTACTATGTACTATGGTGGGATTGATTCTAATTTGTTTATTTCTTAGATGTAATAATGAATGAGTCTAATGGAGTGTTACTATCAATAAAAATGGTATAAAAAAAGATCTTAGAAATCTATATTTGAGACTGACTATGTTCTATAATTGAGTTTGATAAGGAGTTTTTTTTCTTTTTTTTTATGTACACTATCGTATACATAAAACTAAAATACTAAACTTATGCTTCACGATCATTAATATAAGCTTATGGACTTCACAACGACGTTGTTTAAGATGTTTAGCACTAATACAAAGCGAATGAACCAAGCTAATTACGAAGGATACCTACAATTGGCGATTACCACCACAAATGCCACGTACAACAAAATCCCGTGATTTTAACGGGCAACAGAACTAGTTTTCTCGTTTAAACGCTAGGTTTGATTAATATGAAAAGTGGGGGCTTAAGTTGAATTACTGCCATTGAAATAATCCAAAAACATATAAAATATTTCAACAACCTGTTTCCTCTTGTAGTTTAGTCATGCCAAATAGAAAAAAAGTCATATTTGTAAGTGTAAGTTGAGAAATTCCATAATCCATATTTCCAATTCCATATTCAATTTCGGGTAAGCGAAATGAAAATCACACACGCGTTTGAGTTGGTCTCCAACAATAAGACGGGTAAGCTGTGATAAGTAATGGCTTCCCGAAAGACCAACAACATAAACTCCCAAATGGAATATCTCTATTTCTTTCTCTTCATTTATTCTTTAATATATCCATATTATATTATATAATTAATTTTATTCATTTCTTTTCCCTACTCAAGTGTGTTTACAACCACCCGATCGATTCAGATTTGGATCCGAACTATTGATAAGTAATAGACCTCCATTTCTTTTGAGAAAATATAGAGGATCCTTGGTCAATAAATTTACCAAGAAAATGTTGGAAAACAGTACCTGCCACTTTCTAAAAGTTCAGTTCTGAGCAATGGCATGCGGAAGAAAAGGAGAATTTTGGCATCCTAAAGAGCTTTGATAAATAAAACAATACCGTCACCAACTTGTGACAAATCGGATTAAATATTATCCACATCGATAGTAAAAGACAAGTCATTTATAATTTTCTAAGCTTGTTTTATTTACCTAAGTAGGAGATACTTAACCCGTTGAAAACTTGTAACAAATAAGTCTTACTATAATTAAAATCCTATTGTTTTCCTAAATCACCCCCTACTAGAAAGTCTCTTAGGGGTCGTTTGGTTACCCTTTTATAGCACATGAATTGCAATTCATTGATTTGCAAAATAAATAGGTTGTTGGTTACCCAAAATCACATGAATTGAAGTTCTATGAGAACTCTAATTCCTCCATAATGGAGGAAGTTGCTTACCTAGGTCTCCTTAGGTAAGTGAAAATTCCTATAAAATTCACTTTCTATATCACAACCAAACAACCCTCCTCTATTTCATGTGAATTGCAAATCGTGTGAATTATTACTTCCTTGGAAATGCAATTTTCCCTTGCGAACCAAACGACCCCTTAGTTTTCCCTTCAAAATGCATCTATCTCAATAAGAAAATAAATGAAACTTTCTTTCTTCAAACTATTATCTTTTCATTACATTCTAATATTCTAATTAAACTCTAATCTTTTAATTAAATTCAAAATAATATTTTCATTAAAATAAAATAGAATTGGTATAAAACTTTAAACTATAAGTTGCTAAATTTTTCATTAGTGCAATAATTATTACTATAGTAAATAACTTGATACATATAGTTACTATTAGTTTCGTGACAAATTTATTTTATTAAAATAATTGGAGAAAATTTATAAAATAAAATCGTCAGTTTTATGTTAAAAAACAAGTATTTTCATAAGAATACATTTCATATTTTTACTCAATTATCGTTGATTAGTTTTACATATCAATTTTTTTTGTTTCATGACAAAATACCGTAGAGTGAAATTTTAATTATTAATGAGGTGTCGATTTAAAATGTATAAATAACCTAAAAAAAATAAAACTCTATAAACACCGGGCATGCATCGCACGGAATATATACTAATTCTTGTATAAAAAGAGAAAAAAATAAAAAATAAAAAATAAAACATCATATCATATCATATTATACCATGATATATAATACAAGTAATATTTAAACATCGTACATATTACTCGAATTAGTAAAAAAGAGTGCTCTGATCGACCCAATGAGCTTAAAAATCACAAATTTATGTTTCAGGGATGATAAGTAATCTTTTAGCAATTTGGCACGATTTTGAAGCTCATCGTATCATAAGGGTCCGGGGGAAGGGTCCACCATAAGGGTGTATATAGGGGCAAGCTTTCCCTAGCCATATGGTCCATCTTATTGCTTCAGACCAAAATGATCCGTCTGAAGCAAGACCAACTGTTTGGCAAGAGGCCTCCCCAAGGACTAAAACATATGACCTCTCTGTCACACGGCAACACTTGAAGTGGTGCGCGAAGGCTCCCCTTCACATGCCTCTCAACACTGCTTGAGATGATTCATAAATTGAAAGCAAAGTGAAACACGAAAGACTGAAAGAGCATTGACATCAGCAAGCAATAAGCTCAAACGGAAACGAAAGAACATCAATAGGCATAGTGATAATCATCTATACTGACTATAGAAGCAGACTTGATTTTTTAACTAGATTGGATCGAAGTTACAAGGGGCTACAAATTCATAAACATGGAGGGGAGGGGTGTAGACTAAGTATCAGAATATCAATACAGTACAAGATTGAGTTACTGGACCTCTAGTGATATATCCCGTTTTTCTTCTTCACCTCAAATGCAAATATATATGCAATCTGCTCACATGTTAACCACAAGGAAAGAATTAGAACTCCTAAAAATCAAGGGAAGTGATAGGACGTCCTCGAGCGGTACTCACATGCACAATGTACGTTTTACACTCCTACAGAAAAGGAAGAGAATTTTAACTTCATGGCGGAAGATGGTACTAAAATTCAGTAGTCAATACCACTGATTGTCGCCGACTCATTTTCTAATTATTAAAGTTGCTAACCGGGATGATTTCGCTTGTGGGTGGCTTTGCTATCAGATCTTAGAGCACCGCTAGAATCACCTTCAGACGAACCTTCCATGGACCGAGTCAAGGAATGGGAGAGATCGGAATAGAGGTCAACAACCCTCCTGATATTATTGTTAAGCTCCCTTATTAGTCCCACATTCCTAGAAAGGTTATCAGGTATTTTGGACTCATGATTCTGGTTGATCTCATTGATGAGCAACCTGTTCTGGTCTAATATACTCTGGACTTGCACAAAGCTCTTCTGAAATGTATTTAACACCTTACTATCTATCTGTGTACCATTTCCTAGTCCTGAATATGTATCTCGTTCCATTTTGAAAACTCACTTTTCGATCAAGATAACTCCAGTTCTTCTTACCTACACTGACAAAGTGACAAACAACAATTAAAAATTAAATACATATTAGCAATAGAACAAAAGAATAGGCTAATGAGTAATGAAACCATACTACAGCAACAGCCAACAATGACATTTCTTTCTAGTAATCTGAAATACGGTGACACAGAGACAATAACGACACCACACTGTCCCATTGGCTCTTACAACTGACAGGGTAAAGGGTCGAAAGCACTCAAATACGCGCCCTTGACTTCGTCCTACTGATAATTAGAGTGTCTGGGGGATGGCCCAAAATTCGGATTTAAAATTGCATCAAAAGACAAGAATTGCAATAAAAAGACAGTCAATTTCGAAGATGTTTTTATTTTATTTCATAGTAACCTGAAAACAAAGATTACACAGTCAAAGTTATCAAACCTTAATCATATATACCCTTCACATAATCATCATATCTTAGGCTTGAATAAGTAAATTGTAGAGTGAAAAATGATTATTAATGCATAAGAGACAAACTGCTGCATATATAATGAAGAGGAAATCATGGAAATGAGCTAGCTGTCTTTAATCATCATATACACAACATTTTTATTTCATAAAAACACAAATTAATAACACAAATACTATAAACAATAAATAAAGTAAAGAAAGGAGTAACAATGAAGATGAATAGTTTGAGTGTTATAGAGTTAATAGGGGAGGTGAATGATAATTAAAAATTCTTTATTGGGTATGATGAGATGTGAAAAGCAGATCCCATTTTCCATAAAAGGGAACCTTTTTCAAAATGTACTCTGAAATACCCACCTAAAGTTTCACAAATTCAAAGAAGAATCTCTCTATCAAACTCCTTCAGATAAAACCACAAGATATGGGCACCATCCCATATAATAATAATACAGTAGGTCTTGCTTCAGACGGGTCGAATCTTGCAACGGGTATTTTGTGAGAGGAAATGGGTAGAGGGGATAAGGTGGGCACCCCCATGTGCTCTCCACTCACCCTTGATGGGTATTTTGTGAGAGAATATGGTATCCGTCTGAAGCTTAAGACGGATACCTCCGTCTTAAATAAGAATTTGTGATAATAATAATAATCTGTACTATTTGACAGACCATACCCCACATTATTTCATCATATACTAAATCAACCTTATAATTCTACAACATAATATCATACCCAATATTTCATGTAAACAAAAAATTCCCAACAAAGTACTCCTAATTTAGATTCAAACTATTACTACACTAAATAAAGTAAAGCTCAATACTTTAGACGTGCCCACCAAAAATTAAGCAACAACCCATTTACTAAAAAAAACCTAAAGTCTTCTAAGAGACGTCTCTCGCTAAACTACGGGAGTGACAAGTTATGTGAAAAATCCAACATAGGTTACCTAGGGAGACTAATTAATTTGAAGAAGTACATCAAAAATATATAAAAGAAAAAAACACAAATTAACTTTGGTCTTACATTTATTGTTCTTTTGATCTAAATTAACTATATTTAATGAAGAATCCAACAAAAAAAGAGCAATATATTGAATTATTTACTCAAAGCAAGGTGAATTTCCAAATAAATTAACTTTATTTTGGCTTTTCATTTAGTATGATAACTGGGTTTCAGTAAAAATACAGGAGTTACACTAAAATTTGAAGGTTGAAAAGTAAGAAAAAAAGAAAAGATGTTGGTACAAATTGTACCTTGAAAATCTGGGACATTATCTGAAAGAAGAAGCAGAAAAAACCCAAATGAAGAGGGATTCCCGAGGAATTTAGGGAGAAAGAAGATCTCTGCTATTTTCAATCGAATCTACATCAACAATTGAAGAAACAACAGTAAAAGAGAGAGAGAAAGAGAATAAATGTGATTTTATTTATGTTTGAGAAAAGAAGAAAGAGAGAAAGAGGAGATAGAGAATATGTAGATTTGACAGTCACGCTCGACGTTTGTTCTTGTCTAAAGGGGATTCTATATACACAAACACAAATTCTCATTTGTGACGGACACTATCCGTCGCAAACTTAAGACGGATACCATATTCTCTCACAAAATACCCATCAACGGTGAGTGGAGAAGCACATGGGGGGTGCCCACCTTGTCCCCTCTACCCATTTCCTCTCACAAAATACCCGTCGCAAGATCCGATCCGTCGCAAGCAAGACCTACTGATACACAAAATACTTGTTTGTAGAGAATAAAGGGGATTCTATAGGTAGAGAATATCTACATCTGTTTTAAGTTTAAAAAACGGCCTCAAATAAATATTAAATTAACTCATTTATTATAGAATATGATACTATTTGATCTGTTTAAAACTTAAAACGAATATTATTCATCTTAAACAAAACTTACTGATATATATAGAGTAGACATAAATATACTAGAAAAAACTACTGGGATATTCGAATTATTATCCATTGACGAAGGTACCTCAAATTTTGTTATAATAATTGCATTTGACAAGTTGGAAACTATAGGCAAACTCGTCATATGAAACATAAAATGACTATCCCGGATAATTTTGGAATATATTTAGGGCCACCTATATATATAACGCACCACTTTACTTGTTGCGGCTTCCTTTTTCTTTGTTTTTTTCAATATTGTCCTTATACGCGTAGGATTATTTTGAAAAACCTTAAATATCGTAAATGAGTTCTGCAAACAATTTTAAAAAAAAATTAATTTAATTTGTATGACGATCCTAAATTGCGTACTTTATTCCAATGCTTCCATTTGATAATGATTGGTAGCACAAACGATAAATAATAGCGATTTATATTGGACAAAAAAAATTGACGATTATGAATGAAATTTTCTCAGACAGCCTACTGAGTTAAAAATCTGGAATTTCAAAAAAAAAATTGTAATGATTTCGGAATTTTTTTTGGTGAAATCGAATCTTGCAGATGCCGATAAACGGCGAAGGTACTAACATGAGGACCCGTGCGACCGCCGCAAGAGAGCGAGAGAGCCAAGTCAACCGGTGAGTATACCCCGGGTGGCTGAGTATCCGAGTGTAGAATTCGGTAGCTATGACCACCGAAAGGCTTTCTGTGCTTTGATGGCTTATCCTTTGAAGCCTACAAGGTGTGTTAACCGGGTGGTGTTGAGAGCTTTGGGCATAGAAGAAGAGGTAAGCGACATCTTTGGAACCTTGGGCATGAGGGGGTTGTATCTACTCCGAAAGAAGTCTTATGCTTTCTTAATCTTAGTGTAACATCCCCAAATACCAAAGAGCCTTACAAGACCTCCTTAGTACTTCGTCATGCTACCATCTCTGTTGTCCGAGGTAGTACATATCAAAACTCACAATCAAGATACAATACTTTATTAAATCAATAGTTTAAACTCCAATACACAATCCCAAACTAGACAACATACCGTATAGACCAAAAATTAAAATGCTAACATAACAATAAAGTAAAGTGTAGTTTAACTCTAAAAGACTCAGCGGAAGTTATGACTCGATATGGTGATCTCATCCTCATCCCAGCGCAGCTCTCCAGATTTAACTGATGATCCCCTGCTCACCATTCCCCGATGGATCATAGCAGTTTTGGAAAACATTAACGGGGTCAGTAACAATATATACCAACCAATGTACAAGACAAGCAATAGAGCAAGAGAAACTGGAGGGCCAGTGCATCGGTTACCTCAGCAGCCTCAGGCTACCATACCTAATCTGTAAAAACCGCCAATTGACCCTAGACGACAGCCATAGGCATCGAAATTCCATCTCACTGCAGCGAGACAACCCCGAACATTAATGGCATATCCCTCTCGTAGCGGGAGAACTATGAGAGGCAAACTCGGGGTGTGAAACCGTCTCCCGACGGATCACCAACATAGTAATCATAGTAACAACCCAAACTCTAATCCCGAATTCCATCACCATCATCATCAATCAATCAAATAATCATAAACAACACATCTCATCACATCAATTAGCATAAACAGTACTGAGTAGGAAAACCCTACCTTATTAGCAAGTTCTGCACGAAGATAAGCAAGTATCATAATTCTTCTTCTACGAAGTCCCCTCCTAATCATACAATAATTATACAATCAATACTAATCACATACCCTCTTTCCCCCAATTCAATTAGGATTTCAATTATTCAAACGAAATCACATGGTAGAATTACTTACCGTCGAAATCAACAAGGCAATGAGAGATCTAAGCCGTCACGGAATGATTAAGGTTGTTCTTGAGAGGTTTGAGAGACTTTTGAGAGAATTAAGTTTTGTGTTAATAACATAATTGAACATTATGATTTAATTTCTTCTTAAAATCTTTAATCAAACCGTCCGCGTAATATCCTCAGACCGGTGTACTCGATCGAGCACAATATGTACTCGGTCGAGTACGACTTACTCGGTCGAGTGCTTACCACACTCGGTCGAGTACCCTAAGTACAGAATACTGCTCAAACGACAGACCAACCTACTCGGTCGAGTACAATCTACTCGGCTGAGTACACAAGCCACTCGGTCGAGTAAGCTTTAGGTCCTGTTCTTCTGGACTTAATTTCAGTTCTTATAAGTTCAGTTCAATTCAGTTCAGCTTCATTCAGTTCAGTACAGTTCAGCTCCATTCAGTTAAGTTCAGTTCAGTTCAGTTCAGATCAGTTCAGTTCAGTTCAGATCAGTTCAGTTCAGTTCTAAATACTTAATTATTTCAACATTATTATTATTATTATTCTTATTCTTATCATTATTATTCTCATCATATTAATTGATTTATTATTGTTATTATAACTTTAATTCTTATTATAATTATTATATTTTTAAAAATTAATTATATTACTATTATATTTATTACTTATATATTATATTTATATTTAATATATTTATTTATTATTATACGATTAATGGAAATATTAGTATTACTAATATTTATTATTATTATATTGTTATATTATATTTAATCTATTATTATTATATTCATTATTATTATTAACTAGATTTTATGCCTGTGTGATGCACGAGTTTACATTAATGTCATTTCCATAAATTTTTTATAACAATTAATAAAATAAAATATAATTTTTAAGAAAATAATATTAATATATTAAGTCAACTTCTATTTTAACCATATTTTACCAACCTTGCCAGGACTCAAGTTATATTTGACCAATATTATGATCCGGAAAATATTAACATGACTCTCCCGTTCAAATCATTTATTAAGTCAACTTCTATTTTAACCATATTCTACAAATTTACATGCTGATCACCTGCTCACCATTCCCCAATGGATCACAGCTGTTTTGAAAAACATTAACGGGGTCAGTAACAGTATATACCGACCAATGTACAAGACAAGCAATAGATCAATAGAAACCGGAGAGCCACTGCAGCGATTACCTTAGCAGCCTCAGGTTACCATCCTTGATCTGCAAAAACCGCCAATTGACCCTAGACCGCAGCCATAGGCGTCGAAATTCCATCTCACCGTAGCGAGACAACTCGGAACATTATTGTGCACATTCCCCTCGTAGCGGGAGAACTACGAGAGGCGAACTTGGGGTGTGAAACCGTCTCCCGACGGATCACCAACATAGTAACCATAGTAACAACCCAAACTCCAATCCCGAACTCCATCACCATCATCATCAATCAATCGAATAATCATAAACAACACATCTGATCGCATCAATTAGCATAAACAGTACTGAATAGGGAAACCCTACCTTATTAGCAAGTTCCGCACGAAGACAAGCAAGTATCAGAATTCTTCTTGTGCGAAGTTCCCACCTAATCATACAATAATCCTACAATCAATACTAATCATATTCCCTCTTTCTCCTAATTCAATTAGGATTTGAATTAATTAAACGAAATCACATGGTAGAATTACTTACCGACGAAATCAACAAGGCAATGAGAGATCTAAGCCGGCACAGAATGATTAAGGTTGTTCTTGAGAGGTTTGAGAGAGCTTTTGAGAGAATTAAGTTTTGTGTTAATAACGTAACTGAAAATTATGATTTAATCTCTTCTTAAAATCTTTAATAAAACTGTCCGCGTAATATCCTTAGACCGGTGTACTCGATCGAGCACTATATGTACTCGGTTGAGTACGACTTACTCGGTCGAGTGCTAACCAAACTCAGCCAAGCACCCTAAGAACATAATGCTGCTCAAACGACATACCAATCTACTCGGCCGAGTACACAAGCCACTCGGCCGAGTAAGCTTTACTCGTCGGAGTGCCAAGTACTCAGAAAGACAGAGTATTTGTAACACCCCGTGTTTTAATAATAAATTTTATCCAGAAATTTATTTATTAAAATAATTATTTTGCGAGTTTAATTATTTAATGCGTATTTAACGCTTGCGATCTCTATTTTGATATTTTCCGTTTTTACCTAATTTGGATGGGTCAAAATGTCTGTGCTCGATTTGACTATTTAAATATAATAGCTACTTCTCCTATATGAACTCTCCAAGCGTTTTCTATTTTTTAAACCTAATTTGTAATTAGAGTATCCATCTTATGAGCTAATGGGTCAAAATCCCACTTAAACCCTCTTATAAATAGAAAACCCTAAGCAAGCTAGCAACTTGCTCAATATTTTCCTGCGCACGCCGTGAGTTATTCCTTCTTCCTCTCTCTTTTTTTCCTTCTCCCTTTGATTCCATTGTTATGCAAATTTCTTCATCTAAATCAAATATAAATTATATATTTACAATCCTGGCTCTTACCTCTACAATACATTATATTCATAATATTTTTAAGGGACTCGATTGTATGGGGTTTAGACCTACCTTTAGGGTTTATATATTTGATTGGTAAATAAGAAGAATAAGAAGAAGATGTCTTTCTTTTGTGGCGTTTTTGGAGGATTTCTAGAGAACAATATTAATAGCGTTTTATGAAGGAGAAGATTATTTTGCGATCTTTATTGCGTAATAAAGGAAACTAGGTTTTCTTCTTTAATTATATTTATAGAAAGTAAGCATGATTTACATGATATAATGGTGTATGTACGATTTAATTGTATTGTGCGTAATATTATATGCATTTAATTGTTTTGATTATATGTTATTTTTTATAATATTATTTGTGTCATCTAGGGTTGCGCGATACAACCCTAGTGGCGTTGTTTTGGTGCCGTGTGCAACGGCCTAGGCGCACCAATGGTGGTGGCCTAGGGTTTTATGTTGGCCGTGGCCTCTCTTGAGATGGAGGCTAAGGTTTGGTGATTTATCACCTAGGGTTTTGGTTGTTTGAGGAATTAGGGTTTTGGTTTACATCATTGAGGTTATAGCTGAAGTTGCTATAACTTTTCATGTAAGTTACCCTAATTATACCTATTCGAGTTATAACTTTGAAAGTGACGTTATGGTGCGGTGTACTATAACAAGACTCGTTATGGTGACATGGCGGTTTGTACCGTGGAGTCGACCTCTCGGTGAATTTGTTATACAGGACTAACCCGTGATGGAAGAGAGTTATAGTTGATGATACTATAACTTCGCACGTATAAAGTTATAGCTTGAAGTGCTATAACTTTACTAAAGTTGAGTGAAAGTTATAGTTGAAGGTACTATAACTTTGATGAGGTTAAGTGAAGGTTATAGTTGATGATACTATAACCTGACAAGCTTAACCAAAGTTATAGGTGGTATACTATAACTCTGCTGGAGTTAAGCGAAGGTTATGGTTGATGATACTATAACCTGACAAGCTTAACCAAAGTTATAGGTGGTATACTATAACTCTGCTGGAGTTAAGCGAAGGTTATGGTTGATGATACTATAACCTGACAAGCTTAACCAAAGTTATAGCTGAAGTTACTATAATTTCACTAAAGCTGAGTGAAGGCTATAGCTGAAGTTACTATAACTTCACTAAAGTTGAGTGAAGGTTATAGCTGAAGTTACTATAACTTCACTAAAGTTGAGTGAAGGTTATAGCTGAAGTTACTATAACTTCACTAAGGTTAAGTGAAGGTTATAGTTGGTGGTATTATAACATTGGATGTTATATGCTTTTGTGTCTGGTGTTATGGTAACTCGAACTATAACATGACCTTTGAGGTGTAATGTTATAGGTCAAGATACTATAACCTTAGTCATATGTGCTTGTTTATGTGTAGTGTTATAGTCAGCTGGACTATAACGCTATGTCTGCATATCGTATTGGTTATTCTTATTCTTATATTGATGGACAATTGGTTATACTGTTCTTGGCTTGAATCGTGACGTTGTTCACGCATTGTTGGACAGTCAGTAGTACTGGTCCTGAGTTGAGTCGTGACGTTGTCCACGCATTGGTATGTGCGGTCAGTTATACTGTGCATTTGTTTGTTGCTGGTTGAATAGGTGACGATAGTATGACTTATATACTATCGGAATGAACTAACGCTACCCTTCGGAGATTGGGTTTTATGGTCTATGTTCGGGGGGGGTATCAGAGGCAGTTCGTTATACGCTCTGGTCCCCGAGTGTCGTTCGATGTACAGTTAATGTATCGAAGGTCTGGCCAGGTCTTAGACATATGGGCAGTGGTTATACGCCATACATAGTACCGTGGAGGCAGTGCGTTATACGCTCCACACCCGATGGAGGCAATGCGTTATACGCTCCATAAGCTAGAGGCAGTGCGTTATACGCTCTAGCAGTTAGAGGCAGTGCGTTATACGCTCTAACGGGCGTTCGCTCTATTCGCTATGCTTATTGCTAGCTTTGTGCCTTCGGTTTGTGTGTGGGTCGTATTACACCTGTTTGGTATGTTGTGCTCATCTAGAGTTTAGTCTTCATGTCAGTTGTGTCAGAGTTCGAAGTCTGTCTTGGTTACTGCAATTGATTGCTTGTTGTATTTCCCATGTTACAATTGATCTACTTATTCTATTATGGATTGTTGTTATGCTTAGCCTGTTGTAAACATAACTTGGAGAGCACCTAGTTACTCCCAAATGATTGTCGACCCCCATTCTCAGGTTGAATTGGTTGCTGCTTGTCTGGATGTTGGGCTGGAGAGACTTGTGGCAATAAGATTAATTTATTTAGGAATTTATCTAAGTTAAGAATTATTAATAATGAATTAGTTTAGTTTTGGATTTGAGTATCGATCCGGATTGGTCAGGTGTTTCCGCCACCTTGACCCTTGTTCATCTTTATACTCTGATGATTAATTATTATTATGGTATTTCTTTTGTTTTAAATATCCGGGTTGTTACAGTATTACTGTCTTCCCTCCTTAAGAACACTTCGTCCTCGAAGTTCACAACTCATACTCATATTCCCACATACACCCAACAACCAACATAGGGCACAACAACAACACATAACATATACCATGTACTATTCACAAAACTAACAACAACGATACATATCATAACATGTATAATACTATCCACTAAGAGACACCAACTACTAACGTTACTAACACATGCAATTATCTCCTTCCCCCCCTTAAAGAACAAGGTTACGTCCCCGTAACCGAACATACCTCCTCAAATAAATGCGAGTATCACTCTTGCATAGCAGCTTCAGGCTCCCAAGTTGCTTCTTCCACGTTATGGTTGGACTTTAACACCTTCAATAGCGTCGTCTCCCCATTTCTGGTCTTGCGCACCTTTCGGTCCAATATCTCTTTTGGCACCTCAAGATAAGTGAGTGCCTCATCAAGCTCAATGGTCTCAGCCTCTAGGACATGAGACGGATCACTCACATACTTTGGTAACTGAGATACATAGAACACATTATGGTCCCGATCAAGAACATGTGGTAAGGTTAAGCGGTAAGCCACCTCTCCAACCCGATCCAAAATCTCATAGGGACATATGAAATTCTGGCTCAATTTGCCCATCTTCCTGAATCTCATCACTCCACGCATAGGTGACACCTTCAAAAGGACTTTGTCATCCACCTGGAACTCAATATCCCAACAATGAAGATCTGCATAGCTCTTCTGACATCCTGTGCTGTTTTAATCTTTTGGCGAATAAGCTTCACTTGTTCGATCATATCCTGAACCATCTGGGGTCCAAGAACCACTGCCTCAGAACTGTCATCCCAGCACACTGTGTGACACCCAACGATTTCACAATAAAGTAAACACATAGATTTGCAGCGGAAATACGAGATTTTTAAAACTTCAAAAGCAAAACCGCGAATGTCACAATATTATAAAACCAAAACTTAGTTTACAAATAGTTTATACAAATGGTACTTAAATAAATTCAAGGGATCCCGATCCCTTGATAAAATTACAAATAAGATATCAACTACTGTAAAATACAACGCTAAAGGTAAATCGTTGTAAGTACAACGCTCGGTATCTCACTCGTCACTACCCCATGCAACACCAACCTGCAACCTGTTCATTCATGAAACATGAATGCCACAGTCAATGGAGAGTAACTCCGGGTTCTCCCAGCCATATCACAACAAAACGCATATAGGCAAATACATAAGCATATAACATCATACTTGAAATTATATCATGTGTGGTATAAATAAGCATTTCATAATAACGTGGTATAAGCATGTGAAGTGTCAAACATATCTTCATTATACAAACCGACTTGGGGAAGACTCCCCTTGGTAATTATATATACACTAAGGGCTTGTATCTCACCATTAGCGACATATACTTGAGAAGGTAAGAACTCATCACACAAACCAAATCAAGTCATCCGAACAATGCAAATATCCAAATCGTCACGTGCTCACATACAAACACAAAGACATAGCTATCACGGTAAATGATACGCACTAGTATCATGTACGTAGCAAGTATGATTAAAACACGTCCACATGATAAACATTTCCCTGAACCATATACGATAAACATTTCGTACATGCAAGAATCATTTCCTCCCGGTAAGACGACGATAATAATACGGTCCTAGTCTAAACCTGGCCAGACTCTCGGAATGAACATGTTCCGATTCGACATGCGATAAACATTTCGCATCCATGACTCGATCAACACATAGGACGTCGGGTACCCCAAATTCGGCTAAACTACACGAAAGAAGCGAAAAGAGCACAAGAATCATAGACAATCAAGTACGCTACATGCAATGACACCACCTCGCAAGGATACAACATTTGACGGCCGGGTAGATCAAAGCCATGTGCTCATCTCCCAACAACGTCGTCATATCCCCACTAACAAATGCGCAAAAGCATCAAGGACACACCTCATCGCTCCGACATTCCAGTATAACGAGTAAGAAGTTGTAGCCGGGAATGAGAGTTCAAAGCACTCAACGAGTAGTGCTCAAATCATTACATAAGGCAAAACCGACTCAAAGGGGGGGGGGGGGTGGACATACTAAAATTCGTCACCAAACATGTGAGAAAGACATGTGAGATACTATATATTCCAAACATGAATATTTATTGTCATTACATAAGTCTATAAGATAAACAAACCATACAAACCGTTACATGAGAAGACAAGTGGAAGAAAAAGGAGAAAAGGGACATAAGGTCCCAACCGGTCAGGGGGACCGGCAGCCGGCTACCTGGCTGGGCATTGTTCAACATCAAACAACAACAACAACTTACAGGAACTCCCAGTCGGTGGGTGTGACCGGCGGCCGGCTACCCGGCTGGGGGTCACATGCAATGTCGAAAAACCAAAAGGAAAAAAAAGGAAGGGCTCCCAGCCGGTAGGGCGGCAGCTGGGTGGCCGGCTGGGGCACGCAGACCAACAAACAACAACATAAACATACAGGGTGTTACCAACCGGTTGGGGGCGGCGGCCGATAGGCCAGCTGGGCAACACACACGAAATCAACACACAACAACAACAATTACTTCAATTCTTTTGATACCCATTTACTCCCATCATCATTTATCATCATCAACCCACATTAAATGCATTCTAATCATAACCAATCATTTTATATGGTCATTTTAGACAACATAAAACAACATTTATTATCCAACACAAGTTTTACAATGATAAGTAGATGAAGTCAACAACATAAATGAACTTAGCATAAGATTAACATAAAATAAGCATATGAGATGGATTAAACATATAAATGAGCAATTTACACATATCCATAAGAAACTAACACAAGAGCTTATCTTTTCATGATAAAAACTACTCTAACACATATAAACACATAAGAGTGATATCGAGTAACCCTTCACCTTTACCTCGATTAGCACTTCAAATCTTCAATTCCCAATCTAACCATCAATCCACTCGAATCCCTTGACCCAAACTCTTCAAAACCCATCTTTTTCCGACAAATCGCAAGACTAGAAGGTATGACCGAAATTCAGGAAAATCGGTCTTAAAAAAAGGTTAAAAGTTTCGATCTTTTATTGGATAGAAAAAAAGAAGATGGTGAGAGGATTCCGAAACATTAAACGGAATTGAATTTGGTTAAGAAACGAAGAAGTTATGTCCGTCTGAAGTTTAGATCTAGAAAAACGGGTTTTATAAAAAGTTGGAGGAAATGAGTATTTTATGTTATGAAAAGGAAGAGGGAGATGAGAAGAGAAGATTGATATAAAAATCGTCAAGTTTCGTTGAAAGACGGAGAAATGGTATCCGTCTTAAGTTTAAAATGTTATGTAGATTTAATTGGTGGTTTTGGGTGTATGAGAAAGAAGATGAATGTATCATGTTGCTGAAATTTTGAGAAGGAAAGAGGAGGAATAATTGAGTTTATTTTGAGAATGTGAGTAATAGTTAGCCCAAATTTCATATCAGGTCAACTCACTTGGATTTTCGCGTAGAATCCAATTATGAACTCATAACGGATTGAAATGCGACGGTTTCTACCCAACTAAACTAAATTCTATTTAACATTAGTTTAAACCACGAAATCATAAATTATCGGCTTAAAATATTTTAATCAATAAAAGTAAAAGACGAGTTTATAAAATTTACGACGTTAGTAAATTACTCATTATTATAAAATCTGGGGTGTTACAATCACCCCTCACCCCTCCTTTTAAAAAGTTTTGTCCTCGAACCATGAAAGCACAAATTGGTTTTCAAAATCGACATCGCAAACACCTTTACTAGTTATGACCTTTCGAAAACGAGACCCTCCCCAAAAGGGTCAACAAGAGTTTTATAAGTATGAAACTTTATCCAAAGATTAAAAGAGTGTCCGTCGCGAACAAGAAATCTAATTATCCAAATCAAATTAAAGTCAGAATAGTGAAATCGAAAATAAATACAAACGTTAGTAGGTGCAGGACTAGTCACCAGACGTCTCCAACAACAAGTCCAAACATCCTGAAAGTTCATAGACCCTAATTAGACTCCTCTAATTAGTTACTAAATTACTTGTTAATTTAGTGTTTAATAAAGATCTATGTAACATGCATGCAAATTAAAAATGCATAATAAAAAGTAAGAAGAAATTTCCTTACATT
>JAIUZE010004005.1:0-56200 GCA_022085475.1 Heliosperma pusillum
GTGTGACTCATGCCAAAGTCGGGTTTCGGGTTTGTTTCTGGATTTAAGATGACTCGGGAATAGTTAAATGATGTTCGGGATTAAACCGTAAAAGTTATTCTTTAATTCCGAATAAATTCAAAATAATTATATTAAATTATCATAAATCCAAATAAATCTTAATAAAAATAAATTAAAAATATTATTTTTTTAAATAAAATTTCGGTCTTCAAAATTACAATGCGAGTCGGAAAAAGTCAACGAAAGTCAAAGTTGACTTAAAAACGGGATTCTCATGGAATCTCTCAAAAATTCCAAATACGAACTCGGAAATTCCAAATTCGACTGGAAACAATTAAAACTTAAATTCGTTGAAAAGTATTCGTAAAATATTTTCACTAGAAAAATAGGGTACTTTTCGGGTTGTTACAAATATTATGTTAGTTTCACAAAAAAAATAGAGTGGAAGATAAATAGATAATAATTCTTGAGTACAAACAATAAAAAAATCAAAACAATTAATGTTAGTAGAGATTGGGAGAAGTAGAAGTAGGAATTACCTACTTCTTTTACTAGTTTTTTTTTAGGATTTGACTTTTTAAAAGTAATTTTATATCCTCAAATTTTCACTGTTTGGCTTAACTTTTACTTATTCAATTACAAAAACACTTGTAAAGCTCGGTCAAACAGCAAGTAAGTATGTGTTTTATCTATAAAATTTTTGGCAATACCCTAAGCCACTTATCGCACTATTTGGTATCTATATGATTTATATTAATATTTCAGATGAATACTTCCGTTTTAAACAAGAATTTGCGTTAAAATTACAGATTTCTTCGAAACTTTCAAAAGGCAGAGTAGTTGTTTTGGGATAGAAGTAGGAATTTTTTTTTTTTTTAGAAAGTTACATCTCTATTAAAATTCTCTCGTACTTATTCATACGAGTTATATCAAATTTTCCATAACACAAAACATTGGTTAAACGAAACGACCCACCATGGTCAGACCTTCCACAAGAGCTTCTATCCACCATAGCCAACTACCTTCACCTTACCTCAGGTCACATCTCCGTCCTCAGCTTTCGCTTCGTCTGTCGTTCATGGCGTTCCTCATACTCTAACAACTCTATTCTTTCTCCGCTTTTACCTCTATCTTTTCCTACGCTACCTGACAGTAGTTTTATTAGTTGTACTAACCCTTGTTCTTTCCTATCTACGACAATCATCTACGCGCTCCATCGTCCCCTCGGATTCTCATCCTCGTCGCTCTCACTTAATTCTTGGATTATTTTTGTCGATGAGTTTATCCCCGGAAAGGTAAGCATTCGCAAACCTTTCCTTAGTGACTCGTATCCTACACCGATCAATTTTCCTAACAACGTGAATTTTCTTGATTATAATGTTCGTGAAGTGAGTCGGTTTCATAATCTTAGTTATTCTTCTGATTGCGATAAACTATACGGGTGGTGTAAGCTTAGTAAACCGCGTTTTTGTAATCTTGCGAAGGTTAATAAGGTCGTTATGTTTCCTAATATGTCCGGTTTTATCATCCTGGGAGATAACGGCACATTGGACATGTATAGGTTGGATGACGGTATGATTGATAAACACGAGATTAAACACGATGGTTGTTAAATTTCATAATCGGGCCTGGGTCCAACCCGTACTGAGGAGAGCGAGTCCACTTTATAAACCCAAGGGGGTTCCACTCTAAAACCACTTGGTATTGATCGTAGAGGGACGGTCTACGAGATTAACCCTAATTCGTCAAAGACGACTCCTATTATCGCTTCACCTCCAATTGATGACGTGGGTGAAGGTGGATGGCGAAAGCGTTTAGTAGAGTCCTTGGGACATTTATATTTGGTCGTTAGATGGAGAAGACGACACTACGGGTTCAGGCCCATCTCGCTCTACAACGAGATGAAGACGGAATTTAAGGTGTACGAGCTAAATGAAGACGAATATCAATGGATTGAGATAACGAGTATTGGTGATCGCTTTTTTTCGTTTGGTCGTAACTGTTCCTTCTCTGCTTCGGCTACAGAATTAGAAAGCTCTGTACAGAACTGTATTTTGTTCACTACACTCAGTTTCTCAAGCTATAATAACAATGACGGTAATCGTGATAATGAGACGTTCCCTAAGTTGAGAAAAGGCGATCTTGATATTGGCGTATACAAATTGCATGATCCCGATGATTTTGGTGCAATTGAATCGTACCCTGGCTACTCAGACACCTTATGGCCACCACCCTGTTGGATTTGGTACATTGACAGGTAATTTTACGACCGACTCGAGTCAAATTGAAACATCTCGTGGTTCGATGCCTCACTTTTGAAAATTTTCTTTCAGGTGAAGCGTATTGAGATAGTTGAAACTGCAATTGATGAAATACTTGACAATATTCCTGACAATTTTAAGGTGCATCTTCTTTCATTTCCGTATGGTTGGTATCCGGGAGTTGAATTAACACGAGAGTTGACAATTATTCAATGCAGGTTGATTCTTATGATGATGACGCGGGGAAACGGGCCGTCTTGGAATATGTGAAGGTTATTCTTATTTTATTTATTTTTAGTTTAAAGGAACGTACTATGTCGCTGATAAGAATTGAACCTTCAACTTCGGTTGGAGTAAAAGATCTCTTACCATTTGAACTAACTGTTGTTCTTATCTGTGAAGGTTCTTCTCAAATTGAAGAAAATGGTTAATCAATTTCATCATGAACTTAAAGATTCCATGGATATCTTGAATCAAGTACTCATACGTAAACATGAATACATGATGCGTATCTACTACACATGGAGGAACACACTACTCAATTGGAATTGTCCATGAATTCACAGACTGTGCCTTTATTGAGCAACACTACGGCCGAACTACTCGTCTCCACGGAATATTTGGTATCATTTTGCCAGCGTGTGCATGACTATGAGTTGGTCTTGTGTAAAACAGTTTTACAATAATTTAGTTTAATACAATCCGTTAACTTCTTTATACGTTGCCAAAAAAAAATTCTTTACACGGCTCATCGATGCAATTGGCTTATACGGTTATACCTTGTACAAAGCTCAAACTAACACTTGGAAATGAACACACAGAGGTAAAAGGCAAGCTATCTCTCTTCAATAGTACTCCATTCACTATGAACTGACCAACAGAAAGCCAAAAACCACACACGGAAATAATAAAATAATATTGAGGCCGGGTTAAATACTTAGGTGACCAAATCAGACATCTCCATACTGAATTTCTCGCCTTATGCTAGATCAGCGAAGTTCGAATCGTTCCTCCAAGGAGGTGGGGTTACACATTCCGAATCTCCAGCTGTACTTCGATTAGTATCTTTGGATGGTGTTGATGGCGAAGAGGTGGACAAATGGTGGGGCCCCACCCTTATCTTTTGCAGGGTAGCAAACGATTCCCTCATTGCTGACATGGCTTCAAAAAATCGTGTGCATGATGCTAAAGCTACAGGAATTGGCCGCAACATCTCCTACAGTCAAGTAAAGAAGGGCGGCGAGTTGATATCAGAGGCACTGATACATACCACACTCTAAGGAACTGCAGCAAGCTAAGGAACTAGAAACAAATGCATCAAAACATATGTTGCTTCATCCGATGTACGTAGCATGCATGGTATTTAATCTAGGCCACGACATCAGATAATGATTGGGTTATCAAGTTTTGGGAGGTTACTGCAACCCCGTTTGAGGTGGTATCAAGTTTCCAGCCATGATCAGACCAAGAAGCACAAATCCAAAATGAAGTCTCAAACTGAGATTTGTAACCATGGCCGTATGTCGACCCAACATTTTTTTTATATCAAGCCGTGTCAGAGACCCTCAACATGCCTCCGACTCCGATACTTGCTGACAGTTCTGAGTAAGGTAGTTGAAGACAGCATAGTTCTGGAAAACAAATGAAACCTTTCATGTTACAGAACCAATAACACATACCACGCATCATTACATTTATTACAGACCAATAGTATTTCATTTGACAGACTAGCATCCCTTTAACCAGTCAATTTACAACCAGAAAAGATAAAGAAGTTTTTAGAGACATACAGCCCAGATTGTCGGTGGTTCCTTAAAATTTTGGCTCCACTGGAAGTCTGCAACCGATGCGGATAATGCTCCATAATCACTAGCGGCCTTCATAAGTAATTCTGAAAATTGTTTCTGAATGCATGAAGGTGCAAGTGAAAAGGGTATTAGCGGTACATCCAATATTCACCAAGAGACAAAGAGGTAAATGACACATTGCTGGTGACTAGTTCAGCCAATATTCACATTGTTGATGCTTGTCCTCTTCAAATAAAACTTACAGTTTACAAGCTATCTCATCTAAAACTAGTATAACTTGTGCCCCGACAAACAAGCAACAATGACTATTGCACATGGAATACTACCATCAGATAAAAGCCCTGAATTTGAAGTATTATATTTACTTATCCACCTTACCATGTCGGTCAAAAGTAGAATTCTGTTACACTTCATACGTCACTGTCACACAGTAGTCTACCATGGTCTGTCACAATTGGTTTACTTTTCTAAATCTTTGGGAGAGATAAGAAGTTACTAAAATATAACAACATTTGCAGTTGCTTTCTGGACTTCTGGTTCGGAAAAAAGAGAGGGCCAATATGGGATTTACGGGTGGTTATATCCAAGTACATGTGTACACTACTACACTTTTACTATTCTTAAAAAAATCTCAATCAATCAACTATATAAGCAAAACTCACAGAGATCAAGTGCCCTAAATTTGAAACATAAATATTCAAAGCATTTAAGAACCTACTAGCACATAAACGAGCAAAAGAGATCTGCTTAAAAAAAATTCCTATGTTAGAGGGATTTTGCTCTAACTTGTAGGAGGAGAAAAAGGATCGCTCTATTTTCCTCTCCTATGAATACTCAACTAACTAACCAAACCAGAGAATTTTGTGTCCTTCCTAGTTTCCCTTTCCCTCCAAATCACTCCATCCAAACAAAGGATAAAGTGAAGGACAATGAGGCAATCGCAAAGGAATTGATACAATAAAGAAAACTAGAAGAAAACTATGGCAAATACAAAGTACTGTGCTGTGTGCCACCACATCTCAAGCACTCAGGCATTTCGGGCTTATGCCTAGGCGTTCCTGAAGCGGTCTTCTCTTAAACTACGGGTTCAAGGATCGGCCGATGCCCCAACCATGCAATCATTGGAAGTTTTGGTAGAGTGAAACATATGAATGACTTGTTCCATAAACAGGTACAAAAATGCACTGCTAGCATTCTAAAAACCTATATACATGACTGCAGATGGCTACAAACTGATATTTGCACGCATGCAAATATGTTAGTAACTACAAACCTGGAATTCTGCCTCGACAGGAATGCAATCCAGCGAATACGGTTGCTGAAGACGCGCAATTATCCGATCCTATAATGATTAAGAGATACGAACGAAAAATGAACTGGATCAGTACACAAAATCATAAACAAGCAGTTAAACTCTAAATTTAATTTGTTCAGCAAATTCAATGTATATTCTGTTATTATATTACTCTAACAGGAAATCAACAGGTGTGTTATTCAGAAGTTAAACAAAGTTATAGTGAGCTAGAAAAAGTTATACCCACGTTTGGGGCACCAAGGATAAAAGTGAGCTGTGAAAGGGTCTTTAGCAGTCAAGTGAAGCAAACGTACACAAATACAAACCCATAAAACAATTTCTTTCTTTGTAACTAAAAGTATACTTCTAAAGACAGTAATCCACTCAGTAGTAAAAAAATGAACAAAGTCCAGCACTAACCCACTAATGTTGAGCCAGTAGAAAGAGTCGACTAACAATTAAAAAATGTCTGAATTGTTAAATCCCGCCTTAATCGAACCCAGCCCACAACAATTATAACTCAGTTCAGTTCATAAGCCACTTTAAATGGGTAGTTAATATATCTTCTTTTCTTTTATCTGATTCGAAGTTAAATGGAGACATTCTGTTTTGTCTTTCTCTTTGGCAACCTTCATTTTGCATTCAGATTTCATAGTGGCCTTTTGCTGATAGGTGATAGAGTGACATAACAAATAGGCACCAAAGGGGGTCTCATATTCCCACACAGTCACATACAGAGAAATATAACAACGATAAACGAGTGACTTTCTTTATGCAACTAAATAGCAATGGTAGATACATATTTCACCAATCACCATTACATCATGATGACCAATCTACGATATACAAAATAAACTGACATCAAGCAAGTGAAATAAACTAGAAACTAGAAAGATACCTTATTTTGGATGACATCTTTTAGTATAGTGGTAATTCTGGACAATGTCTCTATCTTCTTTTCCATTTCACTCACATGTGTCAAAAATGCTACATTTTTGTCATCCTGATCATGATACACATATCAATTAGTTGACTCCAACATTGTTACAAGCATATATAAATACTCTGGTCAGCACAAGTTACGGTGGCGATGACAGGCAGGATATTTTGCCGAAGCAACAGTGTTAAAACCACACATTAACGAAAGGAACAAAAATACAGGAAGATTGGAGAGCCAGTATAGCTAAATGCTCACAATTATCTCTCAGGCATACGGCAATCAAAATAATATTTCATGGATTAAAACCGGTAATTTGAGAAGCCCAGTCAAGATAGAGAACATAGAAAATGAGCCAAGGCTCCTTTTTGGTTGTTCAAGACATATTAAAGGAGCTCAATTGAATGGTCATCAACTCATCACTTAAAGTCTCCATCGTCATAACCCATACAAAATACTTAACTAAGAAGTTGCCTACTTTGCTTCTGCTGACACAGAGCAAAGCCACGTTCTAGATCTGGAACCCATATATCAGTTGAAGAGTTATCGAAGAATAATACAGTACACCTTAAACAAGATTTAGAAAGATGAAGGTCGATCAATCACCTTTCTACCTCGCAGCTCTACTTCTAAATCTGCAATTTTTCTCTGGACTGCTGTAAGGTCTCTCAAAACCCTTACCAAGTCATCAGAATTATGGAGCTCCTCCTACAGAGAATAATAAACTTAGATGGTATGTATTATGCATCTTCAGAACTATTCATTACCCAATTATCACAATGACAACATAAAAGGCACAGTTACGCATTTCAGAACAAGCAAAAAAAAGGCAGATAGATACTCAATGCCAGCTCATAATCATTATTTAAAAGTTAATAGTCATCTGGATTACTCAATTAGAGGCGTTAGAGCAATGGGAAGGAAAGATTACAATTAAAAAAATTCTCAATCAAAACTACGAGAAATAACTCTCTAGCTAAGACAATGTAATTACACTATATACATTCAACACTATGGATTAGTAGTTAATTCAAACTTAATCTTCGAACAAACTGATGTACATAAGAGAAAAATGGTGTCAGATTTAGCTCTGTGAAAAGCAAATGCAGCAAGGAATCATGTAATTTGCCAATTCTATTCAGGAAAACCAAGCTAGTTAAAGAACAAAAAGCATTTGGCTCTCACACGACCTAAACTTTCGAAAGTCACCTACTCATTAATCCTATGTAGTGGACTTTCTCGATTTATATTGGTTTAGTATTACCATATACTCGATTACTCCCTCCGTCCCGGTCATTTGTTAACCATTTCCTTTTAGCGTGTCTCTTTCATCTGTTTACCAATCTATATTAGGAAGGTCCTCTATGAGTAATTTGATCATAAATGGAACTATCGTCCACTAGTCATCCACTAAGTACAACCACAAATGATCCGTTTGTGCCAAAAACAAAGGTAAACAAATGACCAGGCCTTCAATTATAAATTGTATCAAGCTCAAAAAACTATATTTTGCCGAGCCAAAACGTTTTAAGTTCCGTGATTCTCTAATTTTCCTTGGTTACAAAATCATATAAACAAAGATTCACAATTGGCCATTGCATCCAAGTTTAAGGGTAAGACGAGGACCCGAACTTTGCACTTTTTTCCACTCAAACTTGAACTTCCGAAGTAAATTTTAGCACACATTATTGAATACAACAGCCATAGGTAAACAACGATGATGCAAATTGATTAATTGACAGATCCCACAACGATCATCATACGCCGAATCGAAATCACCCAGAAATCTAACAATGTAGCTCAAAAAAATTAACCAATTTCACCAGCAATTCAAACCCAAGATAACAACTTTCAATTAAAATCGGAAACAATAAACAATACCCAAAATCGAAGAACAAATTAAATTAATAACCTGAGGAGAAGCGACACGAAAACCAAGATCAGAAGCAATTGAGAGTGCATCGGACATACCACCAACTCTTCTCAACGGTTTTTTCCCAACCCATGAAGTGTCACTTCCTGTTGACATTTTAAGCTGATTTCCCCCAATTTACACTAATTTCGGAAATTTGATAGAACCCTAATTTTCCCGATTGGATAGCTGGTGTTTGGTGGAGAGCTAGAGATGGAGAGACGAGAGAAGACGCGTGAAAATGGTGGAAGTAAGTATTAAGCATGTGAGATGAAATGATACCGTTACTCCTGCAAAGAGGAAGTTGACGCTTTAATTTGTGAATTCAATTTTTGTTAGCGAAGGTTTTGGGTCATTCTCGGGTCGGGTTACTATCGAGTCATTCTCGGGTCATTTCAGATCGGATCACTCTCAGATCGGGTCTTCGGGTCAACTTAGGGTTACATTTTTCGGGTCATAAGTGAGTCTCAAGTCAGCCTTATCAGGTCGGGTCTATGGTCAGTTTTGCCAGGTCTAGTGTTGTACTTTACAAAGGCCGGTTGTTTTCCCTTTATTTCCGCTCTCATTCGGCTCACTTCAGTTGAGCTTAATTAATTTAAGCTCACGTTGAGATCAGCTCACGTCCACTTCATTAACCTCAATTCGGCTTATTATAGTTCTAATATTAAGTTGAGCTCGCCTCAACCTAATTATAAATATATACATATATTAATATTATAATAATAATTATTATAATGATATTATTATTATTTATATTAAAATTATTAAGTCAAGCTCACTCATCTTCATTGTTATTGTTAATATTAATAATTAAAACTATTATTGAGCATTATTATTATTAGAGTTTCACTATCTTATGTCCACTAGACACACGATAATAATAGACTAATGGTATCAAGATGCGCTCCCTCTCCATTATACATTAAATAAGACAGTTGCAACTACAATAATTCCGCTTTATAATAATGTAACAATAATATAAACCTACATCAAACCAGGCTAAACTCAATGATAATCCTGATCTATTGTGTCAAATAACCTACATTTTGCAAATTTGAATAAAAATAAGCGTATGTTCTTATTTGAGGTGCTAAGCTACCTTTTTTTGGTGAACAATATTACATTCAACACTTTGATATTACCTACATGCCCTAACTCCGACTAAAACTCGGTCAAAATGAGTTTTATAAAGTAAACAACTGAATCAGTAAGCCATACGGTTACTACAACCGATTTATACAATGGTATTCTTCGCAACGGGAGGCAGAGATCTAAGAAGGGGCAAAGATGGTTTGCGCACGGTATGAGTGAGCAGGATCATAAGGCTCAAAAGCGTCAATGCTCCAGCCTGATGAGCACTGCCAAGTGAAACTGGTACATATGACAGCAATGTCGAAATGCCTAATGTAACCTGCACATAGGGAAGTTTTGACGGTAAATAGGCTATCATCAATCATCCTGAAATACTTGTATCCGTGATAATTTTCAACGAAATTTTTCATTATGAGACACCAAGAAATAGTTTGTCAGGGTTGTTAACATAAAAGTAAACGCTTCACACATCTGAAACTGTCCTCCAGTCCTCAATACCCCATCATTTTCAAGAGCGCTTAGACATTGAGGAAAGTTATTTGTTAATGACTTCCAATTTATCAAAATAAGTCCTGAGAAACGTAATGGAACTTAAACGATCAGATTAATAGTGAAATAATGGAACTTGAATGAATATAACAAGAACCTGTACACCAGCCATTCCAACCGTGCTGCTAATCAAGAATTTCACAGCAGGATGGATATCCAGCTTTCTTGTAGCCCACCATAGACTGCAAATTGATACTAAGGTTGCAGTCGCGAGTATACGATGATCCAGCTGCAAGAAAATGGTAACAGTGTGATAGTGTTCTTCCTGAAAAGCTAAAATCGAAGTCCTAGAAGCTAAGAATACAAGGATAAACAGAACAGCTATGGTCTGAAGTACAAATTAATCAAGTTAAAAGCGGGAATTGATACTGGTTAGTTGGAGCGAAAGGAATCAAGGAATGCAAGTAAAGAAATTACGGCAATTGACTCCAGCAGTCCAGCCTCTAATGAAAAAGCACAATTTCTTATTTAAGCTACCTAGGTTGGTAAAGTTATTGAGGAGTAACCATGATCTATGTTCAGAACCGGTCAGCATTATACTCCGTTCTGGCTCTCTTTGCACCAAATAATTAAACAGCTCTAATTATGTGGCAAAAAAGGCCGTCACCAGATTTAAGTATCCAGATTCGTGAGCAGTAGACAAACATGAGTACAGAGATTTATCCAGTAGCAGACTAGCAGTTATAAAGGGATAGCGGATTAGCAGCCCAGGGACACAAATTTTAATTCACCATATGTTAAAAACTGAACTTGCAAGAAGATGAATGTTTGTGGGTCCCTTCGTCACTGAATTTGCAAGAAGAGGATACTAGTAGATAGTTATCCCTCGTAGATTTTTTTTCTTTTATAGAGCTCCTCTTACAGTAGTGCCCATTCTTAGGACTGATGGTTGCATTGAAGTGTTTAACTCAAACAAGTGCTCGCATAAAGAAGCAGTAAATTGACCAGATTTATGAAGCAGCAGTGTAAGTCTCGAAATCAAGGCACCAAAATAGATACAGGCAAGACGCCAAATTGGCAGAAACAATACCAACTAAACTCCATGTATAGTCTACTAACTGACAACATTCATTTTCATTGGGCTCCTTTTAAATGATTTTTTTTATAGAAGAGGTTTGATAAGAAGATACTCTGTAGCATATTTCCTAAGCATCATTCTCTGATGACTATGGGAAAACATCAATAGCACTAGGATGGCAAATCACAATCAAGATAGAAATGATGATACCTGTACAGTCGATGTATTTTCAAAGAAATTTCGCAGAAGTGGTTTCATACTGAGAACGTCGTCAGGAATCCAAGTATCACCCATCTTAGGAAAGGTATTGTATGCTCGGCCCTAGAAGAAGAAAAGGTCTTATCGCAAAGAACAGAAGGATAACTAATGAAACATTACAAAATGAAGAGTTAGGAAAGTTTCATACTGCATCATTCCCAGCAACAAAAGCTCCTGATATTGCAGTAACACCGACAATAAGACTCACAGGAATAACAAGCCTCTTAACTTTTTTCGCACCATTTACCCAAGCTAGCGACTCAGCTGGTGGTTCAGGCATCACTACCGAAAGAGCAGTCCAAAGCAGGCCACAGTAAATGGCAAAAGCTGAAGTAAGGTGAGCAGCAAGCCGATAAGGGCTTACTCGTGGCTCGGAATATTCAGATTCTGGCTCCTGAGGGGAAAAAAACTTTGGTTATATGTGAGCTCACTCTGAGCTATGTTACTTCCAGACTTATTTGGTGGCAAGTAGAGTGTCCGATACTCTGATCTTGTGACATGCCAAGACATCCCGAGCCCAAAAACATGAACATTTTCATAAAGTAGCCGTATGGCGGTATGGCTGTATGCGACACTCGGAGCCAGGTTGGAGTATCATAAACTCAGCAAACAAGGTTTAAAGGAATCTTATTAGAATTCAGCACCATTACCTCAAGACCGCTTTTGACCATCCACCAGCCAATAAAACCCTGGCCAGCACCGAGTGCAAAAAGACCTGATAGCCTCAGCCCTAGGCCTACGGTGATATATCCCTTTCGCAGGAAATATGAAAACGGCAAAGCAAACATGATGCCAAGTGCTCTGCCCCACATGCGATGTGCATATTCCATCCAGTATATAAACTTAAAATCTTCAAGACTCATCCCCTTGTTTATACTGAAGCAAACCCATAAATGCAATTAAGATGGCAATTTATAGAACAAAAAGCATATATACCGCAAGTATATGAAAAACAAGATTCCTCCACCACACTACAATCATAAATTTGCTACATCACTAGAGCATATTCAATCTCTAGAGCATTTTAAGCTCTACGAGTAGGTTATTGTAGAAAATACAAAATATAAAATCAGATCTCAGGTTAGCTGAACTGTCATGTGATAACCTTACACTTAACATTAGGCTGACCATAAAGCCCCCAACTTAAGATAAAAGAGTTGTTGCATACGAGTTAAAAGTCAGAACTAACCGCTTGTACTCAGGAGATTGCTTATATTTCTCAAATTCAGATAACCAATCATCCTCTGTTAACGGAGGAAGGTTTCCGGTGAATTTCCAGTCAGTCATAGAGAGACCAGAGCGGGTAAGTCTAGTAACTCCACCAAGAATGACCATACTAAACACCCATGCAGCAGATCCAAACAGCCATATTCCAACCATTTTCTGAGCACGTGGGCCAGTAACCAAGAGTTTCAAACCTGCTTTTTCAGCAGGAATTGATGCTACTGTGCACATATTCCTAGCTGAATGTTTATAGAACCCCTGTTATTTGAAGCAAAATACGCCATTAAACAAGGCTTGTGAATATCACAGGTGAATCGACTCTGATACCTTCTCATGGATTCTACTATATTGCACTTTCATACTTCTTTTAGGTTGCCGTGAAGAAGAATTTGATCAATACTATATTAATATTAGTATTCAATGTGTCATTTAAGGCGAGATTCTACAATGATAAAACAGATAATTATTCAACAAACAAGGGCTATTTTAAGATATTATACCCTATAGCCAGTACATCTGATACTTGTTTGACATCGGTATCACAATTATGCCAAATTCTACATAACAAAAATCTGAAGCCACCGGCCTGAACTTGGCCAAAATACAACCAAAGCCTGAAAAACAACCCGCAAGTTCCAACACGAGTTTGTTTTTGCAAAAACGACAGCCTACTAAATTCTACATTCCTAGGTAGTCGGTATTAGCTCATTTCACAAACCTTAAAATTCAGCTATGAACAACTACGAACAACTACAAAGCAGGTTTATCAAATTTGCAACACGAACTATTCAAATTCATAATAAGAATATGTGATTCCCACAAAATAGAGCATAATCTGGTATAATTACAACTAAACATCATCATTCAAGTACGTAATTAGGTGAATAAGCGAATCGAGTAACCGAGCTGGAAAGATGATCCCTTTATCCATTTTACCACATCCAAGTCCTAATATATCAGCAAAATCAAACTTAAAAACGCATCCTCCAAATCAAAATTCATTCACAATTCTCATGTCAGACGGTCACTATCAATCTTAAGCTAAAGACGGGTCAAATACATACCAAATCACCCCACTTGTTACCTAGAAAATACCAAAAGTTTTGTCTATATTACCACCACTTGGTAGTATTTGACCCGTTTTAAGCTTTAGACCGACGGTACCCATCTTAAACAAGAGTTACTGAAATCCATTTACATGGTGTTATTGCAGTAAACTATCTAGTTCAATGCCTCTAATCCCAGATTCACATTTTATTTATCAACATAACAGCATCAATGGTAGTAACAATCCCACATGATTAAGTAATTAAGCAATGATAATAACAAATTAAAAGGCAAAAAAATACAATTAACATAAAGAGAAATTAAAAAAACAGAAGAAACCCTGAAAAATTAATAGATAAATATACCTTGGGCAATGATCGAAACCCAAGAATGGTGGCATTTCTGGCAGCAGTAATGGAAGAAAGATTGAAGCTTTCATTAGAAAAAGCTTTGTAATTGTTGCCATTGTTGAAGAATTGTTTGGAATTAGAGTAAACTGAATTAAAAGTTTTGTTCTTTCTAAGTAACAATGTTGCAATTCTGTTCATTTTTTTTTTCTTCTCGTCTTTTTTTTCCTAAGTGCTTAGGGGGCGTTTGGTTCACATAAGGGTAAGGGAATAAAATCAAGAAAGGGTAAGAAGGGTAAAGAAAAGGGATTACTCCAAATATAGTCTAGTGTTTGGTTATAAATTATAAGGGAAATGGAATCATTATTATTCAATGTGCTCCAAATAAATATCCACCACATCTACCACCAATGTTCACCAAAACTAACACAAACAACCTTCTGCCACAAACCCACCACTGCTAACCGTCCCTCCGCCAGCCTATTTTTCCGGCGACCATTTTCCAGCGACTTTACCAGTTCTGCTGCACAACCATTAATCCATTATTTGAAAGAATCTCCTTCTCCTGCTTTAGGTTGATTGAAAGGATGTAAAAATAAAACACTTGCTCTTGAAAGCATTTTTGTTTGCATTTGAGTCCTATTAAATTGTTGCACTTGTAATGTTACAATTTGATTGATGTAACTTTTGATTCTGGTGTTTTTGTGGGTGGGGGAAGAAGTTTCGGGGGTGGTGAAGGTGGTTCGGATTAACGATTTGTGAGTTAAGGGGGAACGCCGGTGAGACGACGGTGGTCGTGACTAGTAAGGAGGGGGAACGCCGGTGAGGGGTCGTGTGTGGGCCGCCGACGCCGGCAACTACGGTGTTTCTGGGGATGGACGAGGTGGTGTAGGTGGTGGTTGGTGGTGGATGAAAATGATAGATGTGGTGGAGTGTGTTCTTCATATTTGTTAGTCAGGGAATGAAAATTGTTACCCTTGGGGGGCAGGGGTTTTATTTTAGAGAACTTATGGGTAGTCTTCTTCTTGAAAGAGGGGTAAGGGAATAAAAAAAAAGAGCAAACAAACACCAACAAAGGAAATAAAACCTTCTTATTCCCTTTACCTTTCCTTTAAACCCCAAACCAAACAGCCCCTTAGTGGTTTTTAGAATGAACAACAATGAGGTTTTATGGTTTTGTGGTCATTTTATTTTGAGTTTGGTAGTATATATGCCCAAGGGTTCAAAACTCGAAATTATATATCTATATATATAACTTCGTGTTAAAGCGCAAATCCTTGTTTCAGACGGATAATTCATACGGAGTATCATTTTTCGCGTCTGAAACATTCAGACGGAAAATGACTCGCCATAAAGGAGACTTACTGATGTTGAAAAATATTGTGGTTGGTCAATTTTCAATTAAAAATACGCTTTGTTGTTAAACGAAGGAATTCATTCAAAGATATTTGGGATATATTGATCTTTAGTTGATTCGGAGAAACTTTACGGATATAATTATCTCTAGCTGCTCAAAGCGGCAATAGGATACTACCCCAATTATTTGAACTCCAATAATTTTGGGTAATATATGTGAGTTAAGTATAATCAAATCTGGGATTGAAGTTTTTTTTTTTGGCAGCAGTAAAGATATAATGTTTACATAACAATAGTAAAGATATAATGTAATCAAATCTGGGATTGAAGTTAAGCCTTCGTTTTTTCCTCAAAAAAAAAATATATATATATGGAATTGAAGTGAATAGACGGATACGGGAAAAAAAATATTATCGTTGCCAGATTGGGCAACATTGATATTACTTGTTGTTTTGGGCACTTGGGCTAATACTAATCACAAGAAAAAAAAAATGCAGTCTTGACACAAGCTGAAATCACAGATTGGAAGTCTGGTTAGGCAAAGAGGATGACTAAAAATATCAATGTTAGCACATTTCTTCTTGTTGCTTTATTATAACGGATTTTCTAACAAGTGCCCTAAGGCTTAAAAAGCGTAGTTCAGGAACCAACGAACCAACTTTTGTGACTTTACATCAGTAACCCTATCCCCCCTCAATAATGACCTAAATTAGAAAATTAAAAGATATAAATACAGGGAAAAAATGTTCTAAATAATGACTATCTTTCTGCTCTGGCGTGTCTCGACTTTCTTCGTTCCCCAAAACAAGGGAATCGTCCACCTTTGCGTGACTGAACAAGCGTGCCTTGGTTAACCTGTGAAGATAAACCAGTGGTACATTACAATTCCAGATTGAAAAAACTGCAGTTAAAAAGCAGGAGTGAATTTGCATGACACTGAAGACAGTCTTACATAATACGAGAGCAACCCAAATACTTGGGCAGTACTCATTTTGTAAGACCGTCTTAAATAAGTGTTTGTGTATGATCAGAATGACTACCTTAGCCTTTCTTGGATGTCGGGTGTTCCAACAGAAAAGCATATTACATCCAGATGCCCCAGGCCCGGATTCATATCCCCTGTAAGTATTAGCCAGATTGGGAACATGTTAGCTAGCATGACGGAGCTGTTTTGATGTCACAAGGGAGATAATCGGTTTTTACATGAGCTTGAAATTCAATTGCTAAAAACAGTGAAACTCTGTATAATATGTATTGTTCAAATAAAAACAGGTACATGCCCAAATAAGTATAACATGGATGAATAATTCGTGGATCTCGATTGTTGGATCGTTAGATATTTAGATGATCCCTCCGTCCCAATGAATTCTTTACCTTCACATTTCAATTACCAAAGTACAATAGACTAGCTTGATCAAACATAGGTCACGAAAAACTCGAGAAAATATAGGCAAAATTATGTAATTTGATTGAGAAAGATGGTAAGCAAAAATGAAAAGATTAATCAAATCGAAAGAATGAACCAGTAAAAGAAAGGCAACTCACTGGTATTCCTTGCCAAGATTGGAGGCAAAGCCACTTTGATGCAACAAACTTGGGGATATCGGAGGAGGGTCATTCCTTTTACTAATCTGATCTTTCTGGACATCCTTTCCGCCATTAACTTTCAGAGCCTGGATTTCAAGGTTGAGTTCGTCCTCCCAGTGATTAGAGGACAAGTCCACAGGATTAGTCAATTCCACTTGACTTTGACCGTAAGTGCCATCTTGAGGCAAAACCTGGTTTTTCTCAGGACGTAAACGACTCAATGATCGTGGCGTGCTTCTCTCTGCAGCTTGCAGCCAAGCCGATTCCAACCTTTGCTCACGAATAATGGATTCTATTCTCTGCATTGGAATCTCTTGCCGCCTCACGTTGCTGATGTTGTCACTAGACCGTGCTAAAATACTTGGTGAGTTGTCACCCAACAAAGATGAATTTGGCCCCACGTTCAAGTTGCCTGATTTCTTCTGTGTAGGTCCCACAGAAATTGGTGTCATGTTATCAGGTAACAAGATCAATCTGACGTCAACGCTTCGTCTCAAAACCGTCTCAATTGAGTTAGTGATGCTAATCAGAAAACGTTCAGCTCTGGATTTCACGTCTTCGTTTCCAAATGCAATGTACACAGTCAGAGCACCTACAAACAGAAATTTAAGTCAAATGCAACTCAATGGCACCATATTAAAGTTTAAAGCACTCATCTTCTTGAATAAAATACCATGCACGTACCATCAACTTCGGCAATTGAAAGTAATTTTCCATGACTATAAAGTAGTTGTCTTAGAGTGTTAGAATGGCACCGCTCAATGCACTGTAACCATATATCATTTAAGGCATCCATGTTTGCTTGTTCATCAAGTGACGCAATGCTATCTACACTATTTAGTGAACGTTTGTGTGTGGCCTTGGAATCCTCAGGAAAGGTCAAGTTTCTAGTACCACCTGCAGAAAATGAAGTCGGAGAAGCTGATCTTTGCATTAAATGTAGGGCATCAGGAGTTTGTTTATGTCCAGAAGCATCTCTTGACGCAGAAGATGGATCGTCTATGGTAGTTTTAGAGCTTTGTTTCTTGCTACTTCCTGATAACGTGAATTCAGGGGAAGTAACTGAACCCAGCTGTAATAATGTGGCTGTGAACCATGTCGATCTCTCACTGGAAACTCTTAACTGCTTTTCAGATTCTGAAAGAAGCTTTAATGCATGTTTTAGTTTCTCCAGCTCGATGTCTGACACTGTCAAACAGAGACAAAGTTCAGTGGAAGTAAATAGAGTTAACGAAATAAAGAACATGTGATTTCAGTTATAGGAAAGAATTTGCAATTTTTAAGCAACTAAATTAAGCAAAATAAAGAGACCAAAATCAGTAAATAATTAATTTGATAATACTTACAGCTTCGACCACCTAGGGGTGAATCACTGCATCTGGCATCAGCAAGTTGATATGACCCGGCAATTATGTCCATTATGAGGCTGGCCAGTTGAGACATCAAAACAAGAGGATCAACTCCGGAATCCATTAAATCCCGCGCTCTTTTAACCGTTTCTCCAGTATTCGACGACATAGCTAACTCCAGAAGTTCAAGTAGTTTGTTATCTGGGATAACACCAACCTGAAGCATGAAAAGTAAACCATGAAGACTTCGGCTTTAAAAACCATCAAACTGAAGCAAGTGTCCTGATCACAGGAAATTCTAGAATACACAAATAATAATAGAGTCGAACTTACACACTAATAGGTTTGCATATATACATTGAAACTCCTATAAAAACAACCAAGAACAAGAATCCGTTGAAAGCTTGATGGCCGAAAGCAATAAATTTATTGATTACACCAATTCATCTTTTTCTGGACTGGTTCCATGGATGTACACTTTTATTTAGCAGAACAGGCAAATTTTCACAGATAGATGTTCATCGAATGTTTATTGTGGACTAGGCAGCACGAAAACGGACACGGACACGTGATACGGCATCTCGTGAAATTTAGGACACGGGACACGGCATTTAAATTTAATAAAAAATATGTTTTATAGTTATAAATAACGTACGATTTTATTTTTATATTGATATTTGATATTAAATGTAAATAATTGAAGGTAAAATTTGACTTTGACTATAATTTATTCTCATTTCCCACCCAACTCATCTTCTAATTAATCTTTTTTAGTCTTTCAACCTCTCGTTCATTATTTATAGGTATCCGTGTGTCCGTGTGTCCGACACGGTGTCCGACACGGGACGGCTAGTTAGGAGGAGTGTCCGTGCTACCTAGATTGTGGATGCTTCGGTTTATCAAATTTTCTTTTGGAATCTATTTGAGATATGAAGACCTGTCTATTTGGCATAGATGTTACTATGTTAGTGAAGTTTTAAAGTAGAAACAGCAAATTTCATTACAAATTATGTTCTCCCTCATTCTAAACAACAATCAATCACAAAGATTTATATAGTGCTACGGATACAGTATGCTGTTCCAAACATGGAAGCATTAAAAGAGTTGTTGTATATTCTATGCTCCAGGTTCTTTCCTAGCAAATTAAAAGCAGGTCAGACAGAAAAATAAGGGACCGAAATCGAGATGTATCCCTTGCTATCTGTTTAAATAACGATACAGGTAGGATGTTACAGTTCCAACTTTCACTGCATGCATGCATAGATGATCAAAGTTATAAACTAAAGACTAACCCAGTGCCTCAAGGACTCCCCGTTTATGGTGGAGTAAGGGAAGGTCGAATACTCGAATGTACACAACCTTACACGTGTGCTGAAGACATGGAGAGGTTGTTTACACATGATCCAAAATAAAAATTGTGTTGATAATTGTGTTAACTGAATACCATTTTCACAATAAGAAGCAGAAGAATATTAGTCATTTTGCTTTATTACACTATATTCCGAAGCCAAAAACTAGTCAGATTTGAGTCCATTCGCAATGAAAGTGATAAGTGATAACAATGAAATTTAGATTAATAGTCTCATGAATTTCAGTTTCATTAATCCGTCTCTTGATTAAAAGAGCAAACATATTGTAAAACAAAGGCAAGTTTAGTTTTAAGCAACTAACCTAAAGCACATAATATAAAGAGAGAAGTAAGAAAGACACAGAAAACTGAACTTACAAGCTCATTAACAAGAGTAGTAGTAATAGTTTTCCCAAGTAAGCTCAACTGGTCTAACATAGTCTCTGCATCTCGAAGCGATCCATCAGCATTCAGTGCAATCAAGTCCAAGGCATCATCGTCTACATCAAGGTTCTCTTCAACCGCTATTTTTCTTAATCTACTCACAATATCATTTTCTCTTATTTTGTTGAAAATATATGTCTGACAACGAGACAGCACAGTACGCGGCACATTTTCAAGATCAGTAGTTACAAATATGAACACAACTCGTTGTAATGGTTCTTCCAGAAACTTGAGAAATGCTAACCATGCTTTAGATGGCAGCAAGTGGCATTCATCAATCAGCAAAATTTTGTACCGCGAGAAAGCTGTTGAGGGTGCAATGGCCAAGCTTTTCAGTACATATCTTGCTCTATCAATAGCTTTCTTGTTGGTTCCATCAACCTCCAACAAATCTTTGCTCTGGCCAGAGATAAAATCAGTACATTCACGACAAATTCCACATGGTTTTGATCCCTCCGTAGCCAAACAATTCAAAGCAGCAGCAAAGATTTTCGCGGAAGATGTTTTCCCAGTCCCACGGGGACCTTGGAAAAGATACACAGGCGCAACTCTCCCTCTTGATACAGAATTCATTAGAGATTGAACCACGACAGTTTGTCCAATCAACTCATCAAAAAATACAGGCCGGTACCTCTGACTTAAGCTCCTAATATTTTCGGGTGAGCTCTCCTCTTCGGTTTCCTTACCAACAGCCATGAGGTCTAAGCCTTCCCGACTCCTACAGCTAGATGCCCACCTCGTCCCATCTAGCCGGCTCAAACCTTCCAAATTGAGCTCTCCAAAATTTGGAGATAGCTCATCATCGCTGTTACCTGTTGCCAATGAAGAATCTCCTCCGTCACAGCTATTAGCTAGCAAGGGAAGATGACCTTGTGCCATCTGGGAGTGGATCTTCTGCTTTGTACGCGATGAAGATCTATGTCGTTTATGAAACCCTTTTTGGCTTCCACAAAGTAACCGACCTCCTGTTCTCCTCAAAGTATCGGATAATGAAGGAGAATAGCAACTCCCACTAGATCCTTTATATTTCGACAGCTTCTTTGACCAAATCCCACATCCATGACGACCTGGCAAATCTAAATGATCTTCCTCCTCATTATCCGCATCATCGAGAGAAGCAGAAGTCCCATCCCATGATCCAACAGTACTAGGATTTCTGCAATTCCCGAATGCAAATCGAGTAAAAGAGCCCGTTGACAATGCAGGAGTGCTAAGGGTATACGAAGAATCATCCCTCCGACTACCTCGTAAGAACCTATGCCTATGTCTAAGCCTAGATAGCAAAGGTGATTCTGCTTGAACTCGACCCAACTCCTCTGAAACACAGTAGCTCCCAGTATCATCAGATTGATCAGCCAAGCTAACCGAATCATCCTGGCTCAAGACCAAAGAACTCAATCCCCTTTGCAACTTCAAGGGCTTCCTATCAGCAGGCAATCGCTGCCCTTTCTTCTGTTTTTGTTTATGCAACTGTTGCTTTAAAGCAACAGACGACAAAGCACCACCGCCGCCATTTTTCCTGGACTTCTTACCAATTCCCCTCCTAACCATGGTAGGAGATGCCATGGACGCAAGCCTCGTGTCCTTGCATCTAAATGTGGTCGTATAACGACGATGATGGTGGGGCCGACTCCCCTGCCGACCATAATCACCTACACAAGTATCACTCTTAGAATCACCACCCGGGTTCCTGCCATCACTCAAGCTATCATCACCACCACTAGCACTAACAACACTCCGCGGAAGCGAAGATCCATCATTTACATTATTAACACTCTCATTAACACCGCCACCAATATCATTACCCTCCAAATCAAACCTACCCAAACTTTTATCACTAGAAGACTTATTACTCCTCCAATTATACAAAAACACCCTTCTTTCCTTATCTTTCTCCTTGAAACCCCTAACTTTATTATCATTATTGCTAATTACACCATCATTTCTAGAATTTAAAGGGTTATCATAAATAGTATTATGATGGTGATAGTGATGATTATGACTACTACTATTATTAATCAAAAAAGAGGGGGCCACAGATCTAGATGAACTTAAAGGAGATTTCCAAGAGGAAGTTGTACCAGGATCACGCAACACTCTTGCTGCTTTTCTTATTTGTGTCAACTCTTTCTTCAAATGCAATTTACTTGCATCATAAACTCTACCTCCTCCTCCTCCTGACATCTCCTCTTCTTCGCAGTGGCGGATCTAACGGGGGCTAGCAAAGGCGCTCGTCCACACTACACAACAAAAATTTCGAAACTTTTAGTTAAAATCTCTGATTTTTTTTTCCTATTTTACATTATGATATATTATTACTAGTTCGCCCCCACTAACTTCAAATCCTGGTTACGCATTCAAACAACAACCCCCCCAAAAAAAAAACTTTTTTACCCTTAGTTCTCTTTTTTTTTTGCATTCAAACAACAAAACAATTACAACTTTACTACCCTTGAATATGCAATCAAACCAAAACCAAAAAAAATACAAGAAAAAAAAAAGATAACTTTTTTACACTTAGTTTTAAAAAAGGTCAAGTACCCAGAAAAGCAATTCACATTTAAACTGAATTTAAAGAGTGCCCATATAAATGAAAAAGTGACCCACTTAATGATTTTTCTTGACTTTGCACAAATCTTTCCAATAATGTAAGAAACACCAACCAAATAAAAGATGGCTTTGTTTAGTTTTTTGTGAGAAAGATGAATGAAGAAGATGTGGATTGTGGAGAAGTAATGGGTATGCAGATCTATATCATAACTACACTATACTATAGTATGTTTATGTTAATGTTAATGTTAATGTTAACATAACATGCTACAGTATCTTGTCATTATTATTGTATAAATTAAATAATGTTAGAAAATGAAGTAAATGAATACCCGTTTGAAGTTTAAGACGTATTTTAAGACTTATATATCGGTCTTAAAGCTGTATTAGTAAAAAAAAGGTGTACTACTTTGGATGTGACACTGACAGATTTGCAAAAAAAGGAATAATTTATAAAGGGTAGTGATGATTGAGGTTGATGAAGAGAGCCATTTTCTATCTCTCTCTAGATTCTCTCTCTAGGGTTTATGTTGGCGCTCAAATTTTGTTAAAAATGTAAAATTAAATTTGGAAGAGCGTGTATTGTGGGGATTGATTATGATTTTGTCATACCATATTTACCCTGAAATATGACTATAAATAAGACGGATATATTCGTCTTAAAATTAAAACGAGTTAAATATTTTAAATTTAGGCATTAAAGTAATAGTTATTTGACCCGTCTAAATAGACGGATAGTTTCCGTTTAAATGATAATTTGTGTAAGTGTTATTGTTTTTTATTTATTTTTTGAAAAAGAAAATCTTTATTGCATGAAATAATTTAAAAGTTGAAGAAGACTAGGAGGGTAGTAAATTTTGACCTCCAAATCCGGAGTAATTAAGTGATGTAACAGCAAAGCATGGGAATCTATCCTAGTTTGGCCAAGCATCTTTAATATTCTTCCATTTCACTATTAAATCATTGCCTTAAATAGAATCTAATATTGTGATGGTAGTGGTAAATTTATAGCTAGAGTAATCATTATATTATATTTTAAAATTTAAAAATGTTTGACATTTTGTTAAGATAAAGTTTGTAATATTGGTGATGTAAAATCGGCTTTGTCAAAAGATGGTGGTGGTAAGTTTGTATAAAAATATTACCACATTTTTGTACTGAAGACAAAATATTTGGTATTTTTTAGGTAATAAGTAAAACGATTTTTCTAACATGTACCCACTAGGCACATGTTAATAAAACTAAAATGGAAAGAATTAAATTATGTTTTTATGGGAAATTGAATTTTACTATTACTTTTCCTATTATTTAAAAGAAAAACATTTAATTCATTCTATTTTGGTTTTCTTAACATGTGCCTAGTGGGCACATGTTAGATAAAATCGTAAGTAAAATGATTTAATATATAAAATTGACTCGTTTTAAATGAAAATTTGTGTATGAGGATCAATTTTTAAAACTTGAAGAGACTAGTGGCCTAAGATTAAACCTCATTGATATTGGCTAGTGATTTGGACTTAGTTATGAGTAATTGATATCGGTTTGTTTTTGTATTTAAAACTCATAGTTGTTCGATTGGAAAACATTCAGAATCTTGTTTCTATAGAACTTGATTCATGGAAATGTGATGATAATAGTCGGTATAAGATTTTTTTATTAATTTAGCTAGATTAAACATGATGAAATAAAAGTGTATTTTTTTTTTTTTTGTTCAAATGAGCGCACAATGTCGCGGGTGAGAATCGAACCCCCAACTTCATGGTTGGAGTAAGAGTGCTCTTACCACTTTAGCTACCTCTTGTTCTCAATAAAAGTGTATTGTGATGTGCTCATTAAGGTTATCGCCCGTGACCGTGATTACTTGACTTTAGTTATGCACATATGGAGTAAGACTTAATAGAACATTAGTTATACCATATAATAGCCAAATACGAGATCCTAACTAAACTCTCACACAATACGAAAAAATGTCAAGCTACATCTTCTCAATTTGACCTAAACCAAATGCAACTCATTTAAAACCCGACTAAATTACGTTTCGAAGTAAATTAGCTAAGATTGGATTATAATTGTTGGTATTCATCTGTTAAAACTTACAATAGGCTTTATACATTTCCTCCGATTCATTAAGTTACATAGGATTGATTAAATACTTGTCACTTCCTTCATTTGAGTCAATGACTTACCTTTTTTCTGATATGATTGATATTTTAATCAATGTACAATAAATGACAACAAATAATGAATAGTAAGTCTCATTGAAGACGGACCATTTCCGTCTTCAGCTGAATACGGAGCCAAATGTGACCAGATTAACGGCAAAATGCAACATTTCATAAGGTATAACTGGTTGTTTGTCACGTAATTACATTTTGCCGTTAAACTGGTCATATTTGGCTCGTCATCAGCTGAATACAAAATTGGTCCGTATTCAATAACAACTTGTGATTAATGAATGAAACATAAATGAAAAATGGGCAATCTGAAAATGAAACGGGACTAGTGCAGTAAAATCACGCACATGTGATGACTATGTAAATTGCATTGTATCTCAATCCCCACTTTATTTCGTGTCATTGTACACAACTTTCAACGTCTAACGTTGGGCGTTTGCAATGTTTTGTAGTATTACTAACATAGTGACATGTATTTGTACCAGTTGGGGCCTTGATGGGGTTGTCTACTGACTTCTGAATAATGTGTAGTGCTTGTAATCAGTTTAATTGGCACTGTTTTCTGTAAGTTATAATTGGGTCCTTGTGTGGTGGGACTTGTGAGCTATACAATTTGCAGTAGGTCTTGCTTAAGACGGGTCGGATCTTACACCGGGTATTTTGTGAGAGGAAATGGGTAGAGGGACAAGGTGGGCTCCCCCCATGTGCTCTCCACTCACCCTTGATAGGTATTTTGTGAGAGAATATGGTATCCGTCTTAAGTTTAAGATGGATACCTCCGTCTGAAATAAGAATTTGTGTACAATTTGGGTTTCTTAGATGAACAATTGGATGATGATTTGAGTTTTGAACAACCATTTCATTTTATCATTAATTTGAATGATTCCTATTAATGTGAATGATTTTGGGTATATAAGTAGTTGGCTAACAAGCGATTAATCTGATGGCTCCTAGCTAGGGCTGGTCAAACCAACGGGCTGGACTGGGGTTGGGTCGGGTCGGGTTAGGGGGCCCATAACCGCCCTGGGGATGGGGACGGGCTATGCGGGGCCAAGAAAGGGGGTCGGGGCGGGCTTGGGGCGGTCAGGTCGGGTTTTAGGCGGGTCGGGCTTGGGGATAGGGGCCCGGAACCGGCCCGGGTTGGTGGCGGGTTGGGCCGGACTGGTCCGCGTCTTTGACCAGCCCAAGTGGTAAGAGAAGCGAGCAACTCGACTCTCATCCAAGTGCACATGCCACAAGAGATGAATAAAGTTTCGATAAAATTACATGACTCATCCTGCATGATTCTTTCTCCGCCAAGACCCTGATTTCCCTTAGAAGCTCAATCATTTTTGTGGAAAGAGTTCCCAACGAATAAGCTGTTATGAGGGTGGGTAGAAGAATAAAGAACTTATCAAATGCTCGTCTAGCGACTTCAAACCGTTTGTAAAGAAAAGCGATCGAGAGGGTTAATCATGTTTCCAACCTTTCATCATCCAAATTAAAATCAACATTATTACGCCATCTCCAGAGCCACCAACAAGTAATCGTAAATTAGATCGACGAATCTTTAAAAGCTTTCAAATTACCGTTACTAGCAATCTAGCATTATGGGAGATCCATTATTCTACATAGAACGAGTAAATAAACCAAGTGCAAATACATTACCAAGATGATTCCACAAAATTCAGACAAACAATACAATCGTGTACAACGAACATTTTAACTCGAAACTATTTTTTAAATATTTTTCGGAAAATTCACATGTTACCCTTGAGGCTTGCCATTTTGCACGAAATACCAAAAATTTTGATTTAGAAAACTTTAAGAGCTCATAACTCGTGTTTACGAGATCATAAAGTGACGATTTTTTTTTCAAATCGATCGTCTTTCCAAGTACTACGATTTGAAAAAAAAAATTGTCGAGTTCGAAATTCGTAACCAAGAGATATGCTCGCTCAAAGTTTGTTTGGTAAAAAAAAACTTTGACATGCAATAACTCTTAGATACGGGATCCAAATACAATAATTTTTTTTCAAATCGTAGTTCTCGGAAAGATGATCGATATGAAAAAAAAAATCGTCACTTTATGATCTCGTAAACACGAGTTATGACCTCTTAAAGTTTTCTAAATCAAAATTTTGGGTATTTCGTGCAAAATGGCAAATCTCGGGGGTATCACGTGAATTTTCCGAATATTTTATACTCCCTCCGATCCAAACAAATGGTAACATGGGGAAAAATGGAGTATTTAAGAAAAGGTGAAAAAATTAGGGGTAAAAAGGGAAAAAGTAGGTGGGCCAAGTAATTGTGGGTTTAATTGTGGGGTTGATAGGTGAGTCATGCAATGACATTTTGTGTAAATATCAAATGAGTATAAGGATAACTTGGTAATGTAGTGGGCCAAATAAGGTATGTTACCTTTGGTGTAGATCGTCCGTTTTAGGTAAGTGTTACTATTGGCCTGGATCGGAGGGAGTATATCAATTAGGAAAAAAAGACATTCAATACTCATTAGGGCTCCATAGCCTCTAACTTCTTTGCATATTTGCATCATTCTCCTAGAGACATAGACTCCTAATCCCTACTAATCACTCCATGCATAATAATAATAATTGCATATAATCCGTGAGCATGAGTGGGTAAGTGCAAATACAAGGGTACAATCGTCAAACCCAAAACAAACCCCGTGGCCCACCATATTTTATCCGTGGATATATAACTTCCCCAAATTAATAAAACTCCATAACTAATCAAATACTCCAGTAACATAAATTACAAGAAGATGAGTAGAAATAGTACTTCAATCTAAAACCCTAATTTCATCATTTTATTAATCATTTCCTTCATTTTTCCCTAATTAGTTTGTGCATCTCTTTCTACTAAACCCTAATTTCATTCTACGCGTCTCAATTTCCCCCCAAATTGAGTTGTTATCTCAATTTGTTCGTCGTAAATTGTTGTAATTTGCGGTTAAAAACCGGAAAAATTGGGGAAAAATAATGGAGGTAAATCCTCAGAATATACCTAGAACAGTTGAAGAAGTTTTTAATGATTTTAAGGGACGTCGTTCTGGTTTGATCAAAGCTCTTACTTCTGGTATTTTGTTTATCTATTTCTTATGTTTAATTGAATAATTGTTGAGTTCGTTGTTTATTTTCTGCGTTTTTTTAATCTTTTGATTATATTTTTTTTGTTGTTTTTTGCAGACGTCGAGAAATTTTATCAGCAATGTGATCCTGGTGAGCATGTGGAATTTGCTTCGTAAATGTTATTGTTTTGCTTGATAATTTCCGTGTCGATTCTCGACTTGATTTTTCAATTTACTAGGTTGCTGTAATTAGTTTTGAATAATGTGAAGCAATTTGTTGATAATTTTGGAATTTCGTTATTGGTTGACACTTGCAGTTATGATGTTGACGGATTTTGACAGAGGTCATGCGTAAATTAATGACTTTACCGATTAAGTTAGCGTACCTATGCAAGCTTTATGCTGTCAGTCTGTGTTGCAGGACTTTTGTGATGTGTAACTGTGGTTTATTACACTATTATAGTTTAAATTATGTGTTTATTACGTGAAATATAGAGTAATACATTATTAGTTGTACGACTTCATCTTACTTGCGCTTGGAGCGATAGAGGGAATCCGTGAATCAATGTTGAGCATAGTGAGGGTTGCTCACTTGCTCTTATGATTGGGATTGAAAAGCTGAAGTGCTAATATTCTATCAGTAAATTTGTTTTAATGCATATTCTTGCAGTGCAAGTATCATGGTCAGTTGTACTTTATTTGATTACTTGAGATACGTCTCTGCTATATATTGACGTTGCCCACAAGTCATCACGTAAAGTATAAAATTACATTAGTTTCTGTAGCTGTATACCTGTAATGTACTTCTAACTGTGAGTAACTCCTAAAAGTTATGCCAATTATCAGACTCGGTCATAGTTCTCCAGCTGAAAACAGTCTTCATTGAACAATTATTATTGTCACGCATTCTCATCTTCTGATTAATGTTTATCCTAAGTGTTTTTCAGGTATTTATCATCAGTGTCCTGCCCCTTCCCTTCGATACTTTTCTGTAGAATCCATTAGGTCGCCTTTCAGTGTTGATCTAGTAATCAAACGATACATTGGGGTTATATGAAACTTTGATGATTTTTTGGACATAATTACAGTATCTATTTACTTTTGTTTACGTAAGAAATTAATTCATTGAATGGCAGAGAAGGAGAATTTGTGTCTGTATGGACTTCCAAACGAGTCCTGGGAAGTTAATCTTCCTGTTGAAGAGGTTCCTCCTGAGCTTCCTGAGCCTGCGTTGGGCATAAACTTTGCTAGGGATGGTATGCAGGAGAAGGATTGGCTATCGCTAGTTGCTGTTCACAGTGATTCGTGGCTACTTTCTGTAGCGTTTTATTTTGGTGCTCGCTTTGGTTTCCAGAAGAATGACAGGTATTTTTTTTACATGTTCAGCTATGTAGACTGTTTACAGATGCCGCTTTAGAATGCTATGAAACTAGTTAACTGCTTAGTTCTATAATTTATATATAGATTTTGTGCTGTTTTTTTTCTGAGGCACGTGTAATTTGTAACTGTTTAGGTTTGTAGTGAACCTGTAAAAACCCAACCCACTCTGACTCTCCGCAGTATTAAATTGCGGTCTGAGAATTTTTCGGAAACGGTGCCGCGTCATGATCTCAGTCATGTTGCTATAAAGCGGCCGATACTGCCCAAATTATGGCCGCAATAACCATCACAGCTTTGGTAACTGCAGCTGCACTTCAGGTTACCCAGGTTGAAAGTTGGTCTTTCACTTGGGACTGTTTCAGATTATATGCCTTTTAAGTCAATTCGATGTTTTGGAGCTACATATTTCGCCATTAAGTGTCTTCAGAATACAATCCTTTTTGAAAAGTTGTCAGTTTTAAATGTATGGTTATATTTGTAATAGAAATGCATTAGTTAAGTCACATAAGGCAAGTTTCTCAACCATTTTTATAAAGTCATATGGTAACTGTATATTCTAGCTTCTGTTTGTTGTTAGTCTTAGGTTAGTATTTAGTAATTGTAGGATAGAATCAGCTCTTTAATTTCAGCTTATAATGGTTCATGACTTCATGGTTTGGAAATCTGTAGATTATAAGCGATTTTTGCTTTTTACTCTGCTGATAGTCGAGGAGTGAAGTAGCCAGTATTTGCTTCACTTAATGTTGAAATTTTCAGTGCTCTGGTGTAATTTAATTAGTGAATGCCTTCATTCAAAATCTATTTTATTGAGTTAATTGATTGATTTAATACTAGATATTCGAGTCTTTCTTTGGGCTAGTTTTGTTTAGTCAAAAGATTCAGAAAGGCTTTGTTGCGGTGTTACTGAGGTGTCTTTCACATGATTTTAGTATGTAGTTTACATTTGGTTTGGGATGTTAGTGGAGTCGTGGGAAGTACACTATTTGTGGTGGAAGATACAGCCCCATTTGTTTGGTAATGATTTCGTATCTTACTGTTTCTAGAGTACAAGCTATGCTTGGTATTAGAAATGTGGTGGTTGTATAAATTCTAAAGTTAGGTTACATTAGTATTTTTTTTTATATACTTTAAGGATTAGATTAGAAAAATCAACGATGATGGACTAGGTTCATTTGCCTCAGGTTTTTGAGGCCATATCCCAATAACCATGGATCTTCTCACCAATTTACGTTCTGAGTTAAGCATGGATTATTCAGTCGAGATAAGCTTCATTGTGTTTGCTTTTCCTGTATATTCAAGGATGTTTCTTATTCTCTTGTTTCTTAGATCATGTGAGGAGTGACCCATAAGCTGGTGGCTTTGTGCAAAGACTTAGAAGTTGCACATTGAACAATGGATCCAGAGCTACCTCTAGACACATACATTTAATATGTAAAATGGATTTAATGACTTCCCTTTTTAAGGCGTTTTCATATTTTACTGTCTTATTACGAAATGTTCTTCCGAAGTCTCTGGGCCTTTTGTGAGATTAGTCTCCCTTAAGTAGACTTGTTGGTTTTCTGATATCATAATGTTGCTTTCCCATCTCATCACCAATTTATCCTCTGGCGCTACAAAAAAACAAAACCAAAAAAGAAAAAGAGAAAATAGAGAAGAATCCCAGATCGATATTCTATTCTAGACCGTATGTTTATACTGGTTTCCTATATATTAGGGTGTCTTCACCGCATATGATTTTTCTGTACCTATTTTGTGATTACCTTTTTACTATGCCAATGTTGCTCCTGAAGCTAAACTATCCTTTGTTTTGCTGCTTGTCATCGCTAACTTTTTTTTTATTGAAATATGTTCAGGAGGAAGCTATTTCAAATGATAAATGATTTGCCAACAGTCTTTGAAGTTCTGTCTGGAAATGTTAAGCAACCTAAAGACCATTCTGGTCCTCATAACAGCAACAGTAAAAACAAATCTTCCGGAAAGGTTGCAATATTCTTTTATCTTGTAATATTAGCTGAAAATTCTTCTACTTTTGCCTTTTCTTTTACCTCTCCATTATTATGATGGAAATTAGAAATGCCTCGGTTGATTACAGATAGGTGTAAGGATGTGTACCTTCGACCCCCTTTATCTTGCCATTTGCAGGAGCTCTAAAAACCCGTACCTGAACAAAATAACCCAAACCTCTAATATGATCCAAACCTCTAATATGGAGTCTGGACACACCCCAACCTAACTCATACCCCGTAATGACTTGATGATAATTTGACAACACGTCCAAATCAGAAATGACGCGATCTTACATAACTTGTCTTCTGTTCCATCCCATGTTCACAGTCACGGCACTCAGAGAATCACAGTAAAGCAGTGAAGATGCCTATACTACCCAAGGAAGAAGGAAGCGGGGAAGAGGATGAGGAAGATGACGAACAGGCAGGAACCCTTTGTGGAGCATGCGGGGACAATTATGCGGCTGATGAGTTCTGGATATGCTGTGATATATGCGAGAAATGGTTCCATGGTAAATGTGTTAAAATCACTCCTGCTAAAGCGGAGCACATCAAGCAGTACAAGTGCCCAGGCTGCACCACCAAAAGATCTCGTGTTTGAAAGGCTTGTGTGTTGGCTAAAACAAGGTCAAGTAGAAACTTCTATTTGCGTTGCCGGTTTAAAAAACAGAAACAGGATTAATTCGTTTGGACTAATGAAATTAGAATGTGTTTGGAGGATATATAATCAGGAATATCCTTTGTCAGTGATACTAATTCCTCAAATTGGTAGGAGCAGGTTTTGTGGCAAAATTGATCTCCAGTAAACGCGCCGTTGTGTTATTTTCACCAAAAAATTGCCTTCCTTCGCAATATTTTAAAAACAGAATCGTTCCATTAGTTTTTTTTGCTCGGTCGGTTGGTTATTACTGTAGTATCTAGTACTAGCAACGATCGACGACTTTCGATCCACCGTATCCATCCCTTGAAGTGACAGCCCATAAGTGCCCACTTCTGATAGTATCTAGTGGTTCTAGCTATAGCTGACCGAAACATGACCAACCCGAAAAACGGAACGGAACGGAACTGTCCAAGCCAAACTGAATTAACTATGGCTACGAAAACTAGCTAAAACTTTAACCGACAATAAATCACTAATGGATATTACTCGATCTGTTACGGTCATATCGGAATTGAACTCGAACTCAGTGTAAAGGGACCCGAGAATTCAAAATGATCGGACTTAATTGGATCGAATAATGACTTGAAATTAATTTGAGGAGTGGCTTACTTAAGACTTAAAGAGCAGTAGTACTTAAGTAAGGGGCCAATCCAACTCAGCAGCAATTTTTTGTACTACCTTTTTTGTCTATCTGACTCAAGATTTTGACCTTAAATATACTAAAAATTATACTACTAATAAATTGTCATATGGTACTAATAATATAATATACCGATCATTTAAAACTCTTTCACAAAATTATATTTTTTTAAAAAAAAAAAATGAACATAAAAATGTTATTTAAAGTATAGCATTGGATACTTTTTGTATTTTGAATAATTTAAAAATAGGAATCATATTCATTTAATACCCGAATTTCCGTATGTGCACTTTTTTTTGTTTCAGATAGCCCAAATCCGTATGAAACGTAGACGGGGTTTTGTGATCATTTTATGGTCAAATGTAATAACAATGATCCAGTCAGTTTTACAACTTATGTTAACTTGTTTTTCAAAAGAAATTACATTTTGCTGTAAAATGATCATAAATTCTCCGTCTTTATTTCAAACCAAAATAATTCATCTGAACAACCTTGTTTGATATAAGAAAGTTAAGTGTATACTTGCAATTTGTCAAGGAGTATGTGCCGCATGCGCACAATGCATGCGGTACATACTCCGAAAACATCATCTTGAGTTCGAAAGAAGGGTTAGGCAAACAATATTTCTTAATCTTGTAATTTAAATTTGAATTTCTTTGGTCATCCACATAGTATGATGTGTTATACACAGAACAATGAAAATCGAGTCTAATTTTCATTTTTGGTGTACAAATTTTCTTTCATAAATCACTAGTTATTAAAACAATTTCAATTTGAATTCACGTATCTCGTTTGTGAGCGTTATACACAAATTATTGTTTATAAATTATAAGGCTGACATAAGTTGACTTTTATTGGATTTTAGATCCCAATGACAAACTTTAGGTTGACCTCTCTATTTTTTTTTTTTTTTTTTTTTTAATAAGGTAAGGAAACTAGATTGATCCTATAAAGGAGGACCAACCTATCTCATCCTTTCGAATGAGTAAGGTAAGTTGAAGCCACCGGCTTTCAAACCACCCCGAAAGAGTTGGACACGAACGTCCCATAGAAGCCATAAAGTCAGCAACTTTGTTGGCCACACGAAAGCAATGTTTAATTATCACTTCATCGAAAATTCGAAAGAATGAATATCTAATTGCACATCCTTGATGATACTAGAAATTTCCCAAGGAATTTGCCAAGTACTACGAATTGAATTAATGACACATAAATTATCACCTTCAACAATTAACTTTAAGATTCCTAAGTGTTTAGCGGCTAAAATGCCTTCTTTTAGCGCGAGAGTAGCTTCTGCAACAAGAATACTATTAGATCCGCAACTTTTTGCTCCTAGCAAAACGATTTTACCATTATGATCTCTTATACAATATCCTAGAGAAGCTTTATTCCCGTCTATTTTCGATCCGTCGAAATTTAGTTTAGGAAACCATTTTTAGGTTTCTCCCACCAAATTTTCTGCTTACTAACAATGTTTCTTACTGATTCGTCTTAGGTTGACCTTTCTATTGTTTTCTATTGTTTAACATGTCATAATAATTAAGTGGAGCCATATTTTTGTAAAAATATTCGTTGAAATTTAAGACGGGTCACATACATATCAAATTACCCTACTTATTGCCTAAAAAATAACAAAATTTTTGTCTTTATTATTATCACTTGTTAGTATTTAACCTGTTTAAAACTTTAGATAAATTAAATATCCCGTCTTAAGCAAGACTTATTGTAATACAACAAGTTTCAAATTTGACTACACCATGAATGTACATATCAATATCGGTGTTATATTTCCCACCGTGAGAACGAAGATAATGTGTGCCCCTTCGAGGTGAACAACAATTTACAAAAAGTACAAACATGGCACCGTCTTTGTATTTTTTACCGCCTTTATTAAGATTGTGGTTAAAGGTTAGTGATACGAAGTATATGTTAAATTGGCTCCAATTTAGTTTATTTGAACAATCATATTTTGTCTAATTAGTAGGGAAAAACTATATATTTTGACTGCCAATGTTTGAGATAATGCCATTGAAATGAGATTTTAGTATTTTACGCGATTACAATGAAAATTTTACGTCATTTTTTTGCTTAAGTAATTTATAAGGCTGATAGATTCAATCAAATCATAATAGGTTATTGTCGTATCCCTTTTTTTAAAGGAAATTCAATCTTAGTCCTTAGTCCTTACCATGGTAAAACTACAAAGTAATGGCAATTTCAATTCCTTATCCATTAGCAATAAAAATATGTTGTATTATCTCTATATATGTTATATTAGTAAGGTCATGTTTTTTGTATTTAAAGTTACTTAATTATTTAAGATAAATTCAAATCATATAAGTTATGTTAAGTTTATTTCAATCTTCGAAATTCAGCTCAGATTTTATAATTTCGATCATATAAGTAAGTTCGATTTAGTTCAAAATTTATAAATTCAGTTCAATTCATATTCTACATGTTCATAGTTAATTAAGGCCCGACCTATTTCCTTGTACTTCATTTTGATGATGAATTAATAGAAATTAAATTAAACTTATAAGAACTGTACTGAACTGAATTTCTAGAAGCTAAACTAAACTTAATTATATAGAAGCTGAACTGAACCTATAAAAGCTGAAATTATAGAAATATGGATATGAGTTGAATTAAACTTTTATGAGTTGAAGTTGATTATAAAAGTTGAACTGAACTTATAGAAGCTGAATTAAGCAAAACTTACCGGATCTGAATTGAATTGGACTGACCTTCTAAAAGTCAAACTAGTTTTCTAATAACTGAACTAAACTTAAATGAAGTGTTTTTAAGTCCAAATTAAAGAATAAGAGCCTAAAGTCTTGAATTTTTCGATTAGCATTCAACTCCACTACTTCGAATTCTAGTTGTATAGTTGAGATGATCTCATTTTTTGTACTCTACATAGTCTACAATAAAGATTTCTCTATTAATTCACGTTTGAGGTCTCGTGTTCGAACCCTACTAATGCAATAATATTAAAATTCATAAGGAAAAGAACTTTATCGCCCTAATAGTCCTGCCCTTAATCAAATGCCTTACCGAATAAGGAAAGAATCTAATAGGCATACCAAAACTGCACCTGACCTTTCTGGAATTGGATGACGACAAACATATTCCAAAACCAGTAATATTTCAATCTCAGTTGGTGTGATTTTGCTTTCTTGGATGTTTTCTAGTATCTCAACTAAAAATTCTACTCATATGATACACTCGTACAATAAATTACACTATCATCATTTCTTACGTAACTTTTTATATCATATTTTTGGTAACCCTTGTAACCAATTCATCAGAATTTCTACATGTCTTTTTACGGTTTATTCCACAAATTCTTTACGTTTTCTTTTCTGGGTTCCTATGTATAGTTAATTAACGCAATGTAAATATCTTTAAAAATCAAATATGCATGTGAATCCTTAGAATTGACACCAAAAACAGATGTAAAAAATCTGATAAATAAGAGGGAGTACCCATTTTCATAAGACTTATTAGCCATTTTATAGTTACGCGACTTTCTTTTAGTGAACTAGGGAGTATTTTCCATTATTCATAGCTATTTTTTTAACAATTTTTCTAAGAAAACACCATTTTTGTAATCCTTTTAATGAATAACTTAATAAGACTATATTACATATTTACATGAGAAATAATATTTTATTCTAATGCAAAATGCAAAATAGGATCATTAACTAATTAAGAATGTTAACATGACTAGTATTAATTAATATGCATGCGAGTTGAGATCATCTGTTTATTTTTGTATTCCATTTCCTCTTCTAATTAGAACTTTATCTTGCTTTGTACCATCCATCATTATATTATACAACAAAAATTGTAGTAATTAAAATGCATTAACACAAGAACTTTATAAAATGATTGCATTATATATGTATCTAGCAATTGATTTTATTTCTCTTAAGTTTATTACACTTGAAATTTTACTAAACTCACTACAATTTCACCCCCCCTTCATCTCTACGCCATACATAGACCCACGCCCATGTAATTTACTTGATCATTCTCCAATAATCTATTCTATATACACTACTCTCTTCGTCCCGGTCAATTGTTGTCGTATTTCTTTTTTAGGGTGTCTCAGTGAACTGTTGTCCTTCCTAATAAAGAAAGATTTTTTGAGTAATTTGACCACATAATGAGACTATTGTCCACTTGTCATCCACTAAGTGAAATCACAAATGGTCCCCGCTCTTTCCGCGGTCTTTGAATAGTGCCAAAATAAAAGAACAACAATTGACCAGAACGGAGTGATCTAGTAGTTCTCAATCGACCATAATATAACAGACAAAGAAACTCTTAACACAAGAAATATTCAAGATTCATAAACTAAATTTCATGCTCCACATGTTAATCATATGGAGATTACTTACTTTGTTTGATATTGTGATGAATCACTAAACCCTAGCTTATTGCAACCATATATATATCAACTTAAATTAGAATTCAAATTGCATTACATATAATATATATATATATAATAATACAAATTCTAGGAACTCTAATAGCTATACTACTAAACTACAACAAAATTAATCTATAGTTTCTCATAATCACGTACCTAAACATAATATAATATAACTATCATAATATAGATAACAACTCAACATTTCAAAAGTCCGTCATAATTAATATAAAAAAAACTTAAATCTAATCTAATTAATGTGTGTTTTTCTTTTACCTATATGAGCATAAAATTAAAAATAAAATGTAAAGGTTTGTTGAATGAAGCAAAAAGTTACTTGAATAGGTTACTGAAATGATCTCTATTAGGCTCCGGGAATGGATTCCATTCCCACAACGCGGTCCCACCACTACCACCACCGCCACCACCACCACCAGCCGATGTTGTAACTGGAGGCGGTAATCCGATAGAACCTCCAACAACAGGTGGTGGATTGTTAACAAGGATAGGTTGTTGTGAGAAAATGTAGTTTGAAAACAAAAGCGGATTATTAGTATTAGTATTAGTATTAGTATTAGTAGTACTAGTACTATTATTCGGGTTGCTAGTAAGTGCACCGAATTGTAGTTGTTGTCGATTTTCGTGTTGTTGATAATGGTGGTTGAGATAAGCTTGTTGATATTCTACTAATCTTTGTATCTCCTCCAAACTTGGTTGATGATGTTGATTATGAACATGGTTGATAGTATTATTAGTAGTAGAAGAATTACCTAAATAAATGGAAGATGGAATTAAATTACTTGTTCGTCCCTCTAAAATTGATGGATTTAGCAATTGCATCATCTGATCAACCTCTGTGATCGGTGGTTGTGGTGGTGGTTGTGATACGGGTAATGGGCTCACCGCAGTGTAAGAGCTGTGGCGAGACAAACCAAGAGCGGTCCCAACATCCGTGCTACTACTTGCATCCGTCTCATTCACCTTCTCCATTTGTTGTTGTTGCTCTAAGACCGCTTGTTGGTGGTGGTGATGTAAAGACGATGACTGAGCCCTAAATGCGGTGTTGTGGTGGTTATTTTTCCTTTCTGATGACGAGGATGTTGCTCGTGAAGACGATGATAGTCTAGATGCCATCCCTCGTGGTGCCGAAAGATGATCTTCCACCCCGGCCCTCTTGTACACCCTACACAATGATATCTCCGCCTATATATACACACACAGTCACACACACAATACAGAATAAAATTACAAATTCTTGTATAAAACCGTTTTAAACCAATTTACTCCTACTTGTATAGTAATAAGTGTATGCTTGTTTATATAGTCATTATGATTGTGCAGTTTTACACATAAGAATTTATGACTTTACCAATTTTGTGACAATATGAAATAACACTGAGATGTGCAATAATGATAGCATAGATAACAGAAGATAGAATTTAAGCTTTCATTCATGTCTTTCATAACATTTGCGTGACTTCAATTAAATCACTGTCCTACTTAATTACCCTACTTATTTAATACACTTATTACACTACTTGGAATCTGTGCTCCCTCTCTTTTGCTACCTCCTTTTTTCATGCTCCATTTTTTTTAACTCCATGTAGTAAATTAGGGTTTCGTGGTTATTATTATCTCACTCTTCAATACATACATGATTTAGGCATGAGTGAATTTTTCTACAATTAAAGTAAATTTGTCCTTTAGAAGTACGAGCCTATAGAAAAGATCCAATTATATTCAACCTCGATATTTAGGGTATAACCCGTACATACGTTAGATCTTAATTACTACTCTTATAAGTCATTACAGTTCGATTATCGACATATATATAGATCCAAGGAACTACGAATCCTCCCTTTCTCGTCCTACCCGAAATTTGGACAACAAAATTTAATCATATCGTACGTCATCACAACAAATGTCATGATTCGGGTTCAGCTCAAGCCCTTCGCAATTAAAAAATTAAATCCTATTTAACCTATTTATATATTTAATGTAAATTGATGAGTTGTTCTCCCTTCAAATTAAACAACTTTTTCTTGTCTAAGACCATAAGACGGGATTTTGTAATCATTTTACATCCAAGACCACTTCTGAAAAACAAGTTATCATAAACTGAACATTGTACTGACTGTACCATTATAACTGAAGCTTCAGACGAAAAGTGGTCGTCTGAAACAAGAATTTGCCAAGATTGATATATAAGACCTTAGTTTGTATATGTACCTTTTGGTAACGTTCAGTTTCATGTTGAGGAAGGCGATATTCGTTCATAATCCAGCTTGTACGTATACCCTTAGGAGCCTTACCCGAATAAAACACTAGTGTTTTCTTAAGTCCAATGGGTCGGAGTGTCTCCCCTCGGATCATCCGGTCTGCTCCGGTCGCCTTCCAATAACCCGATGTTGTGACTCGGTTTGGCCGGTCGCCATTACGGTATTTCCTGTCTCTTGGCACATAGAAGTACCATTCTTTCTCCCCTATTGCTGCCATGGCTGCAATTTATGATCACAAATCATATTAATAAATGAGGATATTTAATAATACTACTTGTACTAAACTACTAAACTACTAATTAATACTAGAAAATAAACATGTGAATCATTGATTAGGTTATGTTGTATTAAATAAGAATAAATTTCATAAATGTGTAACTAGTTTCCATCAAGTTGATTGTACTAAATTATTGGGGATGAATAAATAAACATGAATAGACGGTTTTTCAATATACAGTAGTATTAATGTAAAACCGTCTTACAAAAATATTTGTAAACTATACCAGGAAGTTCCCAAGGGTCATATCGATAAAGATCGAGAAAAGTGATGAGTTCAACATTAAATCGCTTGCCTTCCACCTTACGACGAAGGTAGAACTCGATTAGTTCTTCCTCGGTAGGGTGGAAGCGAAAGCCGGGCATGACCATGTCATGCCCATGCTCATCTTCTTCTTGATGACCCTCTTCTTCTTGTTGTTGCTTGTACTTATTATTACTACTAGTATTTGTGTTCGTGTTCGTGTTTGTGTTTGTGTTCGAGTTGGCATTAATATCAACGTTATTAAGATTCATGGTTGTGGCAATTGCCATAAAATGAAGGGAAAATAATGCAAAAGGGAAAAAAAAATCTAGCCACTAGCTATGTGTATTTTTTTTTTTAATATTTGATGATGAACTCAATATAATGGAAGAAAGGAAAAGAGGCATTTATACTAAGAGTTATTGTGAAATGTGGGGTAAAATTCGTACGAAAGCATTTGCAAAGCAAGTAAAAAAGTCAAAAAATAAGACAAAATAGTTTTTTTTTTCTTACTTTAGAAAGAAACAATGTTGGAGTTAGGGGGCTAGCAGGGGTGCTCGCTCCCAAGGCGGATGAGATTTTCGAAAAATTATTTAGTTAAATTTTTCGGGTGTGTATCTTATGTCATTATTAGTCTTTCAAACCACCAATATTCTTACACCCCTAAGTTTAAATTATGGTTCCGTCACTGAAAGCTAAGGAAAGATGAAGAAGATAGAAAAAATAATAAAATGAAATAAAAAAGAAAAGGGAAGGTTAGAGGGGAGGTGATGTGATGAAGAGTAAGTAAGAAGTAGAAAGATCTACATAGCTTTCAAGGGCCTACAAAAATTAGGAGAGGAGAGGTTGATGAGTTAATAACTAATAAGGGTGTGTTTTTAAGATAGAGATAATGACACTATTTCTTTGGGGTCGACGTACTCGATTATGGCCACAACTTCTTGTCATCTCTTTCATAATATTTCATTTAAATTCACTATTTATGATTATGTATAACGGTTTTATATGTTTTATGTAGTTTATTGTGATAGTTTATAACAATTACATACGTTGTAGAGGGTTTGCTTGGGAGGAGTATAATTATCGCTGGAGTAATGAGCCAAAAGCAAGATGAATTGGCGGAGATTCGTAGTTAATATTGGTGGTTGTAGAGGATGGAATGAGAAAGCGTAAGTCGGATAATTATTACTTTCACTTGACTTTATTTTCTAGTTCATTTGAGTTATATTTTTCTAATAATAATTATCTCCGTTCTAAGCAAGCCCTGAATATTATTGATGCCGTTATTCCTCTATATTTTTCTACTAACTTTAATTTTGCCTCTTTTTTTTGACAAAGTTATTTTTTAATTAGTATAAATACAAACATTTATAAAAATATTTACAAATGTAACTGATAACTAAAAAGGTGGTTAAATCATGAAAATGTAGTTGAAACTTTAAAAGGTAATCGAAAGTTAAAAGTTGAGAAAGTAGTTTGTTAAATTAGTGTTTGGTAAAACTAGAAGAAAAGTAATATGGCATCGTTAAATAACACTACATCAAAAAATAATTGAATGATATTCTTGTAAATTCAAAATAATCTTAACTAGCTGAAGTGACATTTCACAAACACTTACAGAAAAAATGATCATCAAAATAAAATACAAAATTAAAATAAATAAATAAACAGTAAATATAAATACAACTCCTATATACTAAAGAAACAAAAAACAAGCCTTGTTTTCTTAGACTTAATTTTTCTAACTCTTTTGAACTTAAAATATATGAACTGAACTTTTCGAATGAAGTATAAGAGTACGTCAAACTTTTCTAAACTAAACTTATGGAGTTGAACTGAGCTATATGAGTTGGATTTTTCTAAACTAAATATATAGGAGTGGAACTTGACTTATAAATTGAACAGGTATAAAATATATTAATTTTTTATGAATTGAATTTATAGGAGTCGAACTGAACTTATTGGAGCTGAATTTTTCTAAATTAATATTATAAGTGCTAAAGTAAACTTATAAAAGCGAACCTTTTTCAAACGGTAAAAATAAAAACTCGTTTTTAATACTCTTAGAAAAGGTTACTTTATATCTAAACGATCATGGCCTTACTCATTAGAAGGAAATAAAACTATGGCTATGTCCATGATGGTCTTCACCTCAATTCATATGGAGACATAATTAGTACGAGTATTATAAAACCTAATTGAAAGCTTAACTTGTTCAACTGAAAGCGAGGAAGGGGGTGAACCCGAAAGGCTCACTGGCAAGGGTGCTGAGATCGATTATCCATGATACCAAACAATTAGCGAAAGCAAGGTTTTATTTCTTCTCAAATAAATTACTCAGACAACGTATTTCCAATGACTAAGAAATATCACTATTTGTGCATTCCGAATTTTCAATTGTATCATCAATTCGAGACCTAACGAATTTTCCGTTCTTCCAATAAAACGCTTGAACTAACCCATCTTATCTTAAACTAAAAACCCTCAAAAAAATCATACATTTGTCTTCCATTAAGACTAAATAAAAATCCAAGTAATAAACACGAAATTAAAAGGCTTCATTTTCCGTTTTAATTCACCACCTCGCCCTTTAATCTCTTTTTAAACACCAAAAAAGGTGCAAAATCTCAATCATATTCAAGTACTCATATTTGTCAAGCTATTATAACAAGAAATTACTAAATTAGTACACAAAACATGCATAAATAAGTATAAAAAAAATTGGACAATCACCCTACCACTATAGTACTATGCATGCATATACATTATTATTTGGCAAAATGATTAATTTAGTTATTATTAAATCTCGTCTACCAAACCGCCCAATTTTAATATCTCTTCAATAAATTTGGCTCAGTAGACTGTTTTACGTATGGATGGTCCAGACATCAACCTATGTCGTCCTATCCTACTTGCTGTTTTTTTCTCTCTTTTTTTTAAACTAGTTGTTGCACCGCGCCCTATCGGGCGCGGTACCCCAATATGGGTAAATAGTATGGAAAAACTAATGAATGTTAAGTGCAAATTATCCTAGATAAACATACTTAGTACATAGTACTATGATTAACTAACTCGCGCCTATGAACATTGTATCTGAATGGACACGCTGAAAAGAACTATTTTGACGCATGTATCGGCGGCTTTCCTCCATAAACTTAACATACTTTTGGAACTCCACTTACAACAATATGTTTCACCCCACTGTAGTACAAGTAAATGTTACAACCTTAAAATAGCGGGCTGAAACACTTGATCAGCCCTAAGAAAGAAAGTTTTTTTTTAGAGTTGACAACACTTGAATTGTGAATAGTCAGCTCATTTACGCTAAAAAATGTCAATAAAACCACGGTTAATTACAAAAGCAAAAAAAAAAAAGAGAAATAGAGTGTTTGCCGGTCCTTGAATCTGAACATGTGAAGAGGACATAGGAGCTCCCTCTATCTTAATCGCATGTAACAACCATAGGGTTTCCGCTGCCGGACGGAGATGGTTATGGTTGTCATCTCTTCCATCTCCGACGGGCTAAAGAATAATAAGCCTACGCCCATTTATATTCGTTCATCTTTTGTTTCTTTCATGCACTCTATTTCACCATGAACTCCATCTTTATGAACGAAATTACTCCTCGCAAACGAGCATCTCTACCAAGCATCACCTTCAGTTCCTGAACTCTCATTATCCTTACCCCTTGTTTTTTACACTAAAACGCATGCCCTCTTTACTATTCAACATTCTTCTCTACCCCTAATTTTCTCTACAACAAATTCACTTATTTACTAAAACCTTTTTCATCAAATAAACCAGTCTATCAAGACTATAAACTTCGAGTGCCAATTCTGTTCATTTGTTCTCGAACCGCCATCTCTCAAATTCTTTGTTCTCGAACCGCCATCTCTCAAAGGCTCAAATTCATTCCGGTCAAATATTTTAGCTTGATTTAGTTCTTGAACCAGCCTATTTTATGTCCTTTTACTCTCATACTAACAATATATCAATTCTTATCTTATGCTAACAGCAAGCTCCCACTATTTTGCCCATGTCCGAATTACAACGGGAAAAATATATAAAAGATCTAAATGGTACTTTTTTCGTCGAGTAAACTTCTAAATAAAGAAACTTCCTTTATATGCCTCAATCTGAGTCCTCTTTTGAGTGGACACCTATGTATACCAGCGGTAGTGTTAGTATGGTTACCGTATACTGACATGTGCCCATTTAATTTCTATCTACATTCTTACTTAGTTTTTCGTCCCGTTGAAATTGACATACGGTTATACAGAGTAATTGCAAATCCCCTCTATTTTATATAGTCTCGCTTGTCTATAATCAACAACCCAAAATTCTCTCGGTATTTTCTATATTACTCACAAATTACCGTTGTTTCTATCTTCAATTCATTCCTCTAATGTCAATCTCAAGTACCTATAAAAAAACTATATATCTCTCTCTTTTCCAACTCTTTCAATTACTCTAACTCAAAATTATGTCATACTCCCTCCGTTTTTTAGTAATCTTCCCGTTTGTTGAATATATGATTGGAGTACTTTTTAATAAAATGAAAAGATTCATAAGATATGCAGGGATAGATTGTAGTATTTCCCAAAATTTTATCTAGTAACCAAATCAACTAACAAGAAGAAAATAAACTATATAACTACAAAGGAAAATTGCAGTAGGCCAGGAAGCAAGTAAATTAATAAAATCTGATACATAGAGTCAGATTACTAACACCGAAAACCAACACAAAAATCGGAAAAGGAGGTCATGAGAGTTGGTTAAAAGAAAGATAGAAATTCCCCCTCTTATTCTTAATAACCTTTCTCTTTCACTTTAAAAAAAATGAAGAAAACACACTACTCCACCATATAATTAAATTTTGACCACAAAAATACACTACCCCGCTATACAATTACTCCTCGAGCACAAAACTCAAAAAGGAAATAGGAAAAGTATTGTGAATAGACGAAAATAAAAATGAAGAATGTTATTGAGAATAGGAGGGACTATTAAAATAAGCAAAAATTCTCATTTGTGACGGACATTTTTCGTAACAAGCTTGTGACGGAGCAAATGTGACCATTTTTATGAAAAATGTAACCATTATATGACTGGTAACATTTTATGGATGATTATTTTTTATCATAACATGGTTACATTTAGTCCGTCACAAGCACACAAGAAAGACGAACTGATAAATAAGCACATAGGTGTGACCATTTTTATGAAAAATGTAACCATTATATTACTGGTAACATTTTATGGATGATTATTTTTTATCATAACATGGTCACATTTAGTCCGTCACAAGCACACAAGAAAGACGAACTGATAAATAAGCACATAGGTGAAGGGGCAAGGTCACGTGGGTGGCACGTGGAACACTATTGTAGGAATAGTTGTAGGTTTCTCACTTTTTAATAGTTAAAGATTAAAGAAATGGATATACAATATAAATTTACCTTATATTATCTCTACTACTTAAAATTGTTATAAAAAACACTATATAAAATGCATTTTTTTCTGAAAAAAAATACTACAGGGTACATTTAAAAAAAAAGTAAGGAATACATTTAAAATATTAGATCAAATTAAATATAAATCCGTTTTAAACGCCAACATTCCCCTGGAAAATTATATTCGAAAAAAAAAACTTAAGTTTATATATAGATCAAATCCAAGTCGCTCGAAACTTTTTTTATAGTTCATATTTGTTACTTGTTAGTATTGTGTCGAACAGATTTATTACTCTTTTTTTTGGGAAAGAGATGTATTTTATAAATAAAGAAGAAGTTCACGTTACATTACGTTGGGGGGATCGGGGTTAAGCGGAGTACATACCGATACAAAATCATTACATAGGTCAATTACAAAGGGATGTGCAACATCCCAACAAAAACAGCGGTTTCTAATGCCAGAGTTTGTAATAAAATAATTTGCAATTGCATTCGCAACAGATTTGTTACTAATCAACAAAATTGTTCCTATATACTCCCTCCGTCCCAATCATTTGTTGGCCTTTGATTAAAATACTCCTCACAAAGAATATAAAAGGCCAACAAATGAATGGGACGGAGGGAGTATAATTTAAGGATAATAAGAATTTTTGTTTAGGGTAAAAGAGTTTTAAGGGCGATTTTGATATTAATGAAATTTGAACACATGTTGTAAGTATTACCTTTTATAACTTTACTAACTAAACTACTTAACATATACTCCGTACATAAGGATTGAAATCTACGGAGTGAAAGATAACATCATCATATCGATTCGCGTCGGTCCACTAGTTATTAATGCATTCAAATCCGTCATAGTACCTTAGGATCTTAAATCTATATGATCCATCATACATCCATGTATCCATCTTGGATCAGTTATTTTAGGTGTGATCCAACATTTATTTGAAAAACGCCTAAACCTCTTTTATTTTTGATACCCTTTCTAGTTAGTGACCATGTTGGCCAACATGTGTTGAAACGAAGAGAATAATGTCATATGAGGATTAATGTACGAACTCATCAAAAGCTCCTTGAAAATAAGGAAACAAAGTTCTAGTCGAATCTTAGTTCTAGATCTTAAAAATACGATTTCTTAAGTCACAATTGATCAGGGAAATTATGAAGTAAAAATCGTTACAACAACAAAAATGCCAAGTTCACCCCACCGAAAATACACAATATCTCATTTAAAACGAGTACAGTTTATCTTAAGCTTAAGACGGATTAATACATATCAAATCACCTTACTTGTATATATTGAAAATACCAAAAATTTGCCTTTATTATCAGCATATAATAGTCGATGAAAGAAACCCATTTATAATCGATGAAAGACTGTCCAAAAATATTTTTAAGTGCTCATGGGAGTAGCTATTCAAATATTTAATGTTTTAAATAATAAGAGTAAATATTTGAACAACTATACCAATGAGCACTTAGATTAACGGGTAATAAGTTATTGTAACTGTAATCATATCTTTTTTATATGGAGTATTATCTTGTCCGAAGTAGAAATAATCAATGTTAAAGAGAGTAACGTATGTAGCTATGGAAAAATAATATATTCTCTACTATAATTTTGAATTTGAATTTCACATTTTATGTCTCATAAGACTACTATTAGTAAGGCTCAACATAAGAGAAAAAATGAAATAAACATCATGCATGCTATTTACCTTAACGCTAACATTCCATCGAAGAAATATTTACACATAATCTTTTTATTACATGCTGTCCAGTAGTATAAAAATTCTGATATATATACACATAATCTTTTTATTTTTTTTCATCAAATTGGGTCAATTTCAAATATTTGCTAAATAGGGTCGATGTAGGATCACCAAACCCAGTGGCGGAGCCAGGATTTGAATTTAGGGGGGGCGAACGACTATTTTCATAAGGTACTTTTAAAAAATTTCGAAAAATTTCGCTAAAAACTTCGAAAATTTCAACCGTCGGGGGGGCGACCGCCCCTGCTAGCCCCCCCTAGCTCCACCACTGACCAAACCTAAGATGACTAGAGTCACCATGCATATAGCGTGGTGAGTCTGGTGACTATATCAAAGTCGTCACTTTGGCATGATTTTCAGGTAACAATTGTTCTTTAAAATGAACACACACTAAATTATATTCATCTTGTAGCACAATAACTTTCGAAGTTTTTATAGTGTATCATGTATGAGTGCATGTCAACTTTTTAACCTCTATCAAGTTCAATCTCTTTTTTTTATCCAATTACATGGGTTCCAACATGACCGATTTAATATGATACACCTGAATGTTTATTATTGCATACTGTCATCCACTGTCATCTCTATATAACTTGATAATAACATATCCAAACTTCTTGCAAATTCGAAATGTCTCAACCCGACATAACTATGGTCCTATTGTCTACATTTATGTATCATTTAAAAAAAGAGTTAGAAAAGAAATTAATGTATCACTTAAATTTCAAATTAAAATATTCAAATCGATTATATATACTTAATTAGGGAGCAAATTCTGAGTAGCAAGATGAAATGTGCAGGTGAGGACAAGTAATGCAACATGTGCATGCAATGAAGATTGACGACGTGTGAGATTCAAGTCAAGAGAAACCCGTGACCACTTCAAAATCGATCATTGACAAGAAAATTATATTTGTAGAAAATAACTAAAGCATTAAAATGTCATTTTATAACGATTATAATTATATGGTTTCATCCACTAATCTTTTTCCTCTTTGTACCTTAAAAAATTCTCTCGTCGTTCGCTCTAATTCTATACATTTAGTTAGTCAGTAGGTCTCTTAAGAAATGATCTTTTAATAAATTTATTAAGAGGCTAATTATATATAAGCTGATGGAAAAATGGTACGAAAATTAATAAAAGAGGTACGTACATGTACTATAAAATGAAATACTAAAAAAAACAGTTATACAATGTATAATAAAATATATAAAATTGTTATGAAAACATGTACTAAACAAAAGAGATATTTTTAGTTTAATCGATAATAAAAAGGGTATGTAAGTTACATAAAGGGATACGATAAAATGTTATCTCAATAAACTAGTGAGAGACCGTCTCTTCAAATTTTTTGTGTTAGTTAGTATATATGGAGTACTCTATATGAAGTTACGGAGTATTTTAATTAAATATATGAAATTGAAGTGAACCTAAAATTATATTTTTCCTTTGATTTTTCTTTTTTCTTACCCACATCTCGGTGTGGCAAAAGTATGTATACAATTATCTAGGGACTTAAGGAGCATCAATGAATTAGATGCTTATGTTACGTTATGCTTGGATTCCTTACAATAGTGTGTAGCTACTTAGCTAGTACTCGTATTAGTTATTACACTACCATTACTTTTCAAAATTTCATATATTAAATTGCAGTTGGTCTTGGTTCAGACGGACCATTTTGGTCTGAAGTAATAAGACGGGATTTTATAATCAATTTACAGTTAGATGTAACCACTATTGAAAACAAATTGATATAAATTGTGGTTACATTTTATCAAAAAGTGACAACATAATCCAGTCTTATTTTTCAGACGGAAATAGTCCGTCTGAAATAAGAATTTGTGATTGAATTGCCATTCAAGTTTTAAACTATGTATTTAACATCTTTGAATGTTAAACTGATTTCATATTTTCATCTTGTTACTTTGAAATGTGGTTAATTTGTGTGTGAGGCCAAAGCTATGAGTAATTCGATTCCACTTTCGTATCCTAGAATTTGAATTATTTTTTTCCACTTTGATGCCATGGATTACACCATGTCAAATAATCATGGTGTTAGGTGCAATGAAAGTGAAAAATAAAAATTTAATTAGAACTCAAGGTGAATTTCTAGTTACTTTGAGATTAAATGACGGTATGGTAAAGTTGTATAAGGTTTAGATGATGATGTTCTAAATAACCGTATATTAACCATGTGATTGAGAATTGAACTTTCTTGTAAAGAAAAATGTTCAATTAGGTATTACGCCGTATGACTTATGAATTTGAGCTAACTCGTTATATAATTTTGAAATTTGAGTAATCTTACTCATTATCATAATGTTTGAATAATTTTGCTTTGATGTGCCCAAAATTTAAACAGTTTTTTACTTTAATGCTCTAGGATGTGAAAATATTTTGTTTACGAAAGTTGATGCCATAGAAAAGTCAAATTTAAGGTTATGTAGTAGAGAGTTTTAAACTTAATACAGTATCTGTTCTAACAAGATTCATTTATAATCAATTGGCATAATATATTTTGCTTAAAACCATCTTTAACTTAAGACAATTTAAGCTCTTTCAGCCTCCGTTCTTTCATTTAGTCGTCTTGATGTCCGATTTTAAATAAGAGTAGGTGCAATTTGCAAAGGGATTAGATAGACGATGATCAAACGTCAAGGATCGACTTCAAAACGTCACATAGATGATGGAGTAGTAATGCCTATTTAGAAGAATACAAGTTGCAAAGACATGTTGACTTTGTAGTAATTTGTCATATATTTGTCAAGGTTTTGGAAAGTAGGAACGAGAGTAGACAAGGTCACAAGAATGACTTGGAAATGAGTCCCACTCATAGGCCGCCCATTCTGGTCTACTCACCATCTTATTCACGCCTTAGCCTTACATTACATTATGTTCTTTGTCATTTTTTCAATACCAATTTTTCACAAATACAATATGTTTTGACTTCTCTAACCTATTAGTCTTCACCACTGACCTAGTCTACATTCTTGATGCACATATATAGTCTTAAGTGAATTTCAAGATGACTTGATGGTATCTTATAGGAATACAATTGTCTATTAAGATGGTTATATCTACCTAACAATTAAAACGAGTTAAATAGTGGCCAATAAAACGACGACACCCTGTGTCACCGAATCTCGGTGACACCCTCTCACATGTTTTTATGTAGGTCCACCATTTTAGTAGTCCCTTATATAGATCCACCATTTCTAGTGGTCTCTTACATATATATGTGAGAGGGTCTCACCGAATATGGGTGACACCAGATGTCCCTATCTCATTTTTCTTAAATAGCAGTTTCAAACGGATACACCCTTTAAACAATTTTTTTTTGCTTATATTATATCTATTTTTTAAACTGAAATTTCGTAAATCGCTAAAGTGGTAATTAAACATCTTAACTTTGTTCGATTGTGAAATTAGGCCTTTTTTCATTTGTAGCAATCAAGCTCCTGAAGTTTCAGTAAGTGAAATTCAACCCAATGTTATCATCAAATCGTATTATCATATTTATCAGATATAAAATATTTTTTTTATGAATTTATAATTTTTATATTTATATGAAATATTGAGAATTATCTTTTCGAATGTTATAGTATTTAGACAATTTATTATACATGTATGGATATTATATAAAACTTAAACAATTTACTATACATGTATGTATGCAGAATTGTTCTTCAGTGATAAATAAATTATGTAGAAATTTGTAAAGTTACAATTAGTAATTTTTAGGATTTAATCAATTGTGTAATACTAATGTAGAATAATGAATTTGATTTAATTATTAATTAGTTTTTTAAAAAATGGGGTTGAATTTCATTTTTGGTGAGCTTAAGAGGCTTAGTTACTATAAATGAAATAAAAAGGGACTAATTTCACAATCGATAAAAGTTAAGAAGTTTACCACTTTCGGATATAAAATTGAACAAAATTATACTAAACTCATTTGAAAAACAATAACAAACTGAAGTTGCTCTGAAGACAGTAGGTCTCCCTTGTGACGGGTCGGACCTTGCGACGGGTTTTTCCTCTAACAAAATGGGTAGAGGGAACATGTGGGGCACCCCCCATGTGCTTCCCCTTTTCCCTTAAATGGGTCATTTGTGAGGGGAAGTGGTACCCGTCGCAAGCTTGTGACGGATACTGCCCGCCACAAACAAGAATTTGTGCTCTGAAGAATAGGGTGTTAGTCTCTTGTTACATGATAAGTCTACATACCTATAAAATTGTACTCCGTAAGAGAGTAATTATATATATATCAGATGAAATATTTATGGCCTGAAACTAAAGTCTAAAGCTAGCAAGTTTGTTCCGACCCAAACTCGAGCAAATCCGACCCGATAAAACCCAAGACTTTTGCGACCCAAAACTGATATGACTTGACGGCAACCTGTTATACGACGCTACCCTATATTCAGTGATCTGAACCCAAACCAGAGCCAACCCGATATTGACCCGATTAAATTAATGACCTGACAATTATTAAGCTTAATATTGATCAAAATGAAAGTGATTTAGTGTTTAGATTTGATATGTTTGACTTAATAATGAAGTAACTAAACTAATAATGGTTAAAACTTGAAGTAATGCGATAAAGTAACCAGACTCGATAATAACCTGACCCAAACCGATATATCATTTGACCCAAAATGACTTGACTCGATAACGACCTGAACCCAACCCGACTTGACCCGAAAAGGTAGGCTGACCCGATCTGACCTGACCCGACTTCATCAGACCCAAACCTGACCCGACTAACCCGATTGCCACCTCTACCTGACGCTCTGCCTAATAGACTTCAAGACTGTCACCCTCGAGTGGCTTATCTGATACGCGTGGTTTGCAGGCTATCGCGTATAAGCTAGGGTTTACCCAATGCGCACCAAAGATAACAGTTGCGGGTTCCCTCGTTACTAGGTGTGGTAACGAGCAGCGCCGAGCCCGAGCTTGGCCTTGCTCGACTTGTGCTCAGAAAACAAAACTCAAGCTCGAGTTGACTCGAGCTTACCCGAGCATGGAAAATTTGAGCTCATTACCATGCTCGCGAGCTTTAACCACAAGTTCGAGTTCAACTCGAGCCAATATATAATTGTTAAATAAACATTTTTAGGTAGTATTATGGTGGTGGGCTGGTGGCTTAGTTTGCCGGAAAAAGCCAAGTGATGAAGGCCCACATATTTAGATATCGTTGTCATGGCCCAATCTTTGAAGAGCTACTTGTGTGATTCTTTTATTTACCTCACTACACATTACTCATTGGTTTGCACTATTTTGGCGGTTCATTAACTCAAGTTGTGGAATATTATGGTCAAATGTGATTGTCGAATACAATACGAGTGTCAGTCTCTACCCACAAGGCCACAAGCTAAGTACATCATGACTAATGACTAATGACTTGAAATTGTGACAAACATAAACGGTAGAATAAGACTTCAAGACGGTTTTTTTATAGGTGGATAATAAATTTGTTACTGTTAATAAATGAGTGATTTTACATATATAAAAACAAACTGTCTCTACCATGGTTATTAGAAACATACGATAAGATCATAATATGATCATATGATATTACCATCATGCAATCAATAAATATATATTTATATATTATATATAATGACACTGTACAACCCAAATTTCGTGTAAGTTGTATAAACTCAATCATACTCCGTATATATATTGAGTAAGTTTATAGAATCTTACGATCCGATTCTATCTTACCCAGCTCATCGATCTTAACTACAATTCCGAGTTCCGACACCTAATAACATTGGTTCCTACACTAATAAAAAGTCTTACAAACAATTATTATTTTATATTATACATTACGCGTTTAATTTGTACTTTTTTATTTACTATAAGAAAAGTAAAACATAATCCATTGAAAATAACCATAGTGATTAACAAAGATAATAACAACATAAATGTTAGAAAATGACCTAATGAGCAAGTGGAGACTGGAGAGGACCCATAAATAAATAAAGAAAATTCAAAATTGCCGACCAATTCAATCCTGAGGTTATGAAGAGTGATGTGGGCAGCGGGCAGCCCAAAAAGGGCGTTTTTATAATTATTCATTTGTTCCTTTCCATTCTTCCGACCTATTATTGCTTCTTGGACACTTTCTCACTAACAAACAAATTTTAACTTTAATATCATTCATTGTCTTATTTATTTTTTGAATACACTCCTATTCCAACCTTCTCATCATAACAAAATATCAAGACTAAAGAGACAAGTTTTCTTTTCGTTTATATTTTGTTCTTAATTGTTATGAACATGTTAATTGTTAAAACGATAATCATAGATCGTGCTCGAGTCTCAGTTTAGAATTAGAACACTTAAGTTAACAATTACGGAGTAGAATCTAAACATAAGTAAATAAAGTCAAATCCCTACCTCGATGTGTTAGAACTAAGGGATTGGTCATTCGAGTTGGGTTCTAACATAATTACAACTTAGTTTAAACTCTACTTATTAAGTAAAAGTTGGTAAGTGTAATTAGACTTGGCAAAGCTGACCCAATCCGAATAACCCGATCTGAAACCTGAGAGTGACCCGAAAAGTGTGAACTAATCCAACCTGAGAGTGATCCGAAGTGACTCAAAGGACTTGAAATGACTTATTTTAAGTAATATCCTAACCCGAAATGACCAAGAATGACCCGACGTGGTAATTGACCTGATAATTATTATTAACCCCAAAATAACCTGACCCAATTATCCAAATGACCCATTTGACATGGCTAGGTGTACGTTAGTCATGGCTCCGGGCCGGGTCGGAACGGGCCCAAAGTGGGCCGGGTATGGTGGGTCAAACCCGGGTCACGCCCGTGTGGGAGGGCTTGGCCGGGCCGGGCTGCCAGGGGAGTGACTCGGACCCGAGACGGGCCGGGCTGGCGGACATGTAGTGTTTTTCCCCCTAAAAAGGCGGGCCATGGCGGGCAGGGAGTGGGAAAACTAAGCCCGACCCGACCGGGCTGGACCGGGCCAGGCCACAGGCCGTGCGGGCCGAGTCAAGTTAAGCTAGGGAGCCGGGCCGGGTCGGTCCGACCTGCCCTTTTCCCCATGTCTAGTGTACGTAAGTGGTAAAAGTTCTCATGTCCTAAAAAACTTAATTACTAAACTCTTGAAACTAAAATAATCGGACTATGAAGAGGTCTATTAATAAAGTTACCTGAATATCACAAAGATATCAAATTTTTTTCTTACCCTAAGTTTGTGTATAATACAAGAACAATTAATCACAAACCTAAACAATAATAAGAAATTTTGTTTCATCGAAACTTGTTACGATGAAAATCGCCACACCGACACTTTTATGAAAATGATGATCTGACCTTATATCAAAGGATCAACATGTTAAGAAGCTTTTATTTGTTGTTTGCCCACATTTGAGTGTCGCACATTAGTAAACTGAGGAGACAGTTCACTATATTTGATTAGTTAAGGCCCTCAAAGAGCAGTAAGTGGATTGTACATCTGATGTACTACCACATATAATGTAGTTTTTGAGCATTACAATAAAGTTTTTGAGTATAGTATAAAAAATTATGAGTTATACTATAAAGTTTTTTAGTTTATTAATTTGAACATTAAGCTCAAAAAAATTAAAATAAAACTCAAAAAACATTATATATAAGATGTAAAATGTAATTTATAAACTTTAAAAAGCTCGAAAAAAATGCACAAAAACTCAAAATCAAAATACTCTTAGGTAGTACCTCCGATATATAATCATTTTTCTCCTCAAAGAATTATCTCTCCTCCGCCCAAACCCATTTTCATGATTTAACACTTTTAGTCTTTTAAATACAAAATTGTACCAACAATTTTACATACAAAATTACACCAACAAATCTACATATGAGTTGTAGTAGTTAAATATTTGGTAATGTGGTGTCATTCGTTACAAACAAAACTAAGTAATAGCACCATTACAATGCAAACCAAAAAAATTAAAGAACATGGCACACCTTAACAATTATCTTCAAGATTATAAAAACAAAACAAAAAAGTATATAAACGAGGACAACAATAATAGTTCAAGACAAAAGACCCAATTCAAGTAGAAGATACCAAATTTAGAGGACTATGAGTTTGACCTTGTACAAAATAATTAATAGGTCCACTTTCAATGTCTTATTAATATCTTTCTAAAGACCCATTCATGAATCATGAACCATTCCAAGTGTATTAAATGAAGGTCAAATAGCTTGAAAGTCTCACTTGACTTAACCAAATAACACTTCTTGTTCAATCTAATTCATTACAATTTTGAAATTTTTTTTGAATAATGTAATTATATAAATAAAGGGAAGAAATAATTATATTATCTTTTTTACGGTTTAGTGTATCAATATTACAAAGTAATTTGAGAAAAAAAATATTGAAATATTGTAAGAAAATATATTCTTCATCATAAGTATTTATAAAGATATATACTCTCTCCTAGTCACTCATTTCATCCCCTCTCCCTTTTACACAAAAATTAAGAAAATGAATTTGGACCACACAAAACACACTACCCCACATAAAAATGAATTTATACCACACAAAACACACAACCTCACATCCAAAAAGGGAAAGAGGGAAGAAAATCCGACTTACCCAATAAAGAAAGAGGGAAGAAATGACCGACTAGGAGGGAGTATTTTTTTTTCATAACGGACGCGAATATGACTTTTTCTAATCCACTAGCATGTGCTTATATACGAAATTAATTTAAAAGTATAAGTAAATGTTGAGTGAACATCATTTGATCATATATCCTATATCCTATCCCCTATATATTAAAACCCAAGCAAATACTGCATCCACATGAAGACACATCAGCAGTCCAATCAGCAAATTCCATTTCCTCCAAGTGGGTCCCACCACTAATGCACAGGATTTTTATTTCCATTTCTATTTTTCTGTAGTTTCGGAAATGTCGATGTTTGCGCTACGTTGAACTCAGTTTCGGAAATATTTTTGAGAATATCTACGTTGAACACAATTTTGAAAATTTTTCATTTTTACTCACGAGGATATTACACTGGACGTTACTAATCTGTCTTTTTATAAATAAAAATCAACATAAACTAATTTGGATATTAACCTGTATTTTTTTTACGACAAAGATTTATTCAACTTTAACTGTGAGAGGATTACGGTCAAATATTTACAGCAGAGTAGTCGATAATTTTTAACTTTAAGCGTGAGGTTCAATAAAATATTTACGACAAATATTTAATTTGGCAATTTACGAAACATTATAAACTAGGGTAGGTACAAAAACATAAAAATAAAAAATTAAATTAAATCAACATTTTGGAACATTACAGTATAAAGTATGAATGATACAATAAAATGTTACAACGTTCATGATTCCAAATAGAATTATACATCAAGTTACAAAAAATAAAATATATATCATAAATT
>JAIUZE010004006.1:0-31272 GCA_022085475.1 Heliosperma pusillum
TCTTGGTCGAGCTAGTTGTCCCATAATATTTCGTGACTCCGACATGTAATGGGACGCCCCTCAATCGACCTGGATGCTCGGGACGGCCGATCGCTCTAGCAAGAACGTCGTCACGACCACTCGGAGTGAATTTCCCTTCCGCAACCTCCTTCAGAACATTCTCCTATAATATATTAAATAAACTTAATTTAATTTTTGTTACTAAAATAAATAGATAGTTAGACATCCAAGAATTGAACAATAAAGTTATTAAAAACCCGTCTTAATAAAAATAATACTTACTATGTTGCCCAAGACTTCCTGATCATATTCGTTACATGTTCGGGATCCTTTAGGCGTGTGCCCTTCTTTATAAGTTACGTGCCGATTCAAGTCGGTCACACCTTTTGACACCTACACGTTAACTCAAAAATAATATATGTATACATGTATATCAAGTCCAAGTATGATTAAAAAAATCTAATATATAGATGCTACTTACTAGATTTTCTTCTATCAATCTGTAACCGCCTCGAGAACCATAATATACCCCCCGCTTCTGTGAGATGTTAGCACGATTTCTGGCGCTAACGCTCTTCAAATCATATAAAATCGCAAGTAGATGAGACAATTAGAAAATTATAGATACAAGTAGAGTTTTAGAAAAATGTAACCTGAAACTTTTAGAAAAATGTAACCTTAAGTAGAGTTTTACAAAAATTTAAACATATGACATGGATACTTAACCTGAAACTTTTCAGTAGCTCGTTTCGCCTTATAATTATCCCATTGTTGCTGAGTGATGTGGGGGTACTTTGTCGGTGGGCTCTTATGCATCTGCCCCGTCTCCTTGTCCACATACAAGTGTAATTTGGCAATGTCACACCTCCACTGCCTTAAGACTGCCGCTGCCTTACGTAATAGATACTTATCATGGCAGTCTGGAATATCGAAAGCTTCCTGCATCATCATCATATATACTAATAAGCGGCTGTCTAATATCATACCTTTATACGAACCTTTATACGGCTTCCTGCCTTATGTAATAGTAACATATGCAAAATAAAATGGTGTTTAGCTAAAGATATTATCATACCTTTATACGTTTCAAGAGTAAGTTCTGCAATGAAGGATTATAATTCCTGAAATCATCTAAATCTATAGGCACAAACTGTTTGGTTGTAACTCCAATCCAAGTGGCTAAATGGCTAGCATTTGGACCAGTAGGAACACCTTTCACACTCCATTTTATTGCCATCGGCGTTTTTGCCGCTATAGCTGCAAGGGCTGCAGAGCACTTCGAAGCACCCCTCTCACCAGGCTTATCCCCCTTATCATTGTTTTCTACTCTTTTCCGTTTTTCACCCATGATAATCCTAAGACACTAAGACCTTCACAAGAAATGAAATAGTAACGGAACAGAGTCATGCATACAGCGATTCTAAAACCCTAAGACCTTGAAATGAATGAAATAGTAACTGAACAAATAAAGAGTCATGCAGAGATTCTAAAACTCTAAAAACTTAGAAAGGAATGAAACTATATGATAAAGAGAACGATAAATAGAAAATGAAAACAAAAAGATGAATTTCAATCTTAAAACCCTAAAGACGAAACACAAAAATTACCTGATAAAGAAAATGAGAACAGGGTGATGATAAAGAGAACATGATGATGATCACGAGTACGAGGAGGATGATGATGATAATAAACAAAAAGAGGTTCCAAATAGACATCTATATTATTTCCAGGTTGTTTAGGGCCGAAAATTAACAACGACAACATCTAGTACTTTCTTTTCATGCACACATATGGAGGTAAGTTGTATATTGCCAACACTACTGGCCAAGTACTATGTTGGGTACTCATGTTTCCATGTGGGTTCATTCCATCAGTGGACAGCGCTAGACGTAAGTTTCTAGGTTCAGTGGCCAATATGGAAGTTTATCAAAAAATATGGATCTTTTCTTATACCCACGAGTAGACAATTTAGAGCCGTTCTTCTTCCCATATTTTATCTCTATATGCTTTACTTTCTGATAAACTTCATGCCCACTCAAAATTCTAGGAGGTTGACGAAGTTCTTGACGTCCATTAAATGCTTTCTGCTGCTTGCGATAACAATGGTCAGGATCCAAGCCCCTCCTATTTCCCAAATACACATACTTATGAGAACACTTCAAGTATTCAGACTCGATATCCTCCCCACACAATGGACATGCCTCTTTCCCATGCACCGTATGCCCAGAAAGGTCGCCATAAGCCGGATATTCGGTTATTGTACACAATAACATCGCTCTCAAATTGAAAGTTTCATTCCTATATGCATCAAATACTTCTATCCCACTATCCCACAAAATTCGCAAATCATCTAAAAGAGGTTCCAAATAGACATCTATATTATTTCCAGGTTGTTTAGGGCCGGAAATTAACAACGACAACATCAAGTACTTTCTTTTCATGCACACATATGGAGGTAAGTTGTATATTGCCAACACTACTGGCCAAGTACTATGTTGGGTACTCATGTTTCCATGTGGGTTCATTCCATCAGTGGACAGCGCTAGACGTAAGTTTCTAGGTTCAATGCCGAAATCGGGATACTTAGCGTCGAACGATTTCCATTGCATACCATCTGCCGGGTGTCTTAGCTTCCCATCATTTATTCTTCCAGTTTCATGCCAAGTTAACATTTTTGAATCATTGCTATTCGCAAACATCCTTATGAATCTTGGTATCACTGGAAAATACCATAACACCTTAGCCGGGATCCCTTCCTTATCCTTATAACGCCACTCAAAACAAACCGGACAATTGGTTAAGTTTTGATATAATTTTCGATACAATACGCAATCATTTGGACATGCATGTATTTTCTCATATTTCATACCCACCCCTCTAATTAGTTTTTTAGCCTCATATGTCTTAACGGGAAGAACATTACCATCTGGAAGCATGTCGTTTATCAAGGCTAATAAACTAGTGAAACACGTGTCACTAACCCCATTTGCCCCCTTGATATTATACAACTTCACCACAGCCGACATCTTTGTGTACTTACAACCAGGGTACAGAGGCGCTTCAGACTCACACAACTTCTCATACATGTTGTCAAGGTCATCCAAATTAATGTTTTCATCTTCAAAAGCATTTGATTCATCATCTTTTTCTTCATTATCTGTAGACCCAACATTCAACTCGTCTGCTTCCAACTCAACATACTCGGCAAACTCGGGATCATCAGTTATCCTTTCGTATACCTCAAGATCATCTTCTTCAAAATTATTATCTTCCTCTAATGATTCCCCATGAAAAATCCAACGGGTATAGGATCGACTAAAACTATACTTTTCTAGGTGAATTTTAACGTCCGGAATAGCCATATACCTAATATTACCACATCTTTCACAAGGGCATGGAATACTAGAAGAACCATTCAAATTGTTCGCAACGACTTCATAAAATTCAGCTAAACCATCCTTATAGTTTGGGTCACTCATATTCGCAGCATTCATCCAAGTTCGAGTAATTTATCTACATTCGTAGTATATATAGTAAGCCAAGTAATTCAGAAAATCCAACTAATTAAAACTAATTCAATAATAAGCCAACTAATTCAGAAAATGCAATGTATAAGGCAACTAATTCACAAATAAACGAAATTCAGGAAATCAATAAAGAAAAATTATTAGAATACCTGATTAATAAGAAATAGCAGACGGAGATGATGACAAAGAGACGATCAGGAAATCAATAAATTATTAGTGTTTGTGGTTTTGTGATGCAGTATAATCGCTTTGTGTTTGTGTTTTTGTGTTGCAGTACAGTATTATTAGTGTTGTGTGTTTTTTTCATCTTTATTAAAAGTATTGACAACGGTTATTATTCATAGTCACCGTTGTTATTAGGTTCCTATTTACAACGGTTAAAAAAGTTATATCCGTTGTTACAACTAACAACAACGTACAACAAAATCATATCCGTTGTTATTAATTTAAGCCAAATATTGCGCCAAATTAATAACACATTATAACAACGGGCTTTTCATACCCGTTGTTATTACTTTTCCTTATTTCGCGCTAAATTAATAACAACGGATATAGAATAAACTGTTGTTATTAGTAAATTTATTTACAACGGTTATTTTAGTTCACGCCGTTGTTAAAACTAATAACAACGTTCGAAAAACTAATACCGTTGTTATTAGGTTTAATAAAATTCCGCGGAAAAATAATTCTCCATTCCACAACGGTTTTTCTTTATTTTCGTGAGTATGCGTTGTTGATGGGGCGTTGTTATTGCCTGTATTTGTAGTAGTGAACTCACCTAGGCACTTATTCAGGAGCATTACACTATACTTACACATTTTTTTTCTTAAAACCAGACATATTATTATTTATATTTAAAAGGTACATGTTTCCAAATGTTAACATATATTTTGTTAAGAAAGTATCAAAATAAAGAGTTTTTCTACGTATTGCCTTTATGCATTTTTAATTTTACGTGGTGCCTTGCATTTTTTTAAACGTCATTGTTACCTCTAAACTTAGCACATAATTCTTAAACTACCAAAACGATTAGAAAGCGAGTTTTTAACCGGCTCAATTTTGTAAAGAAAATATGTTTATGATTGACTAAACATTGTTTATATTAATGGTTTGATAAATTATTGCAAACAAAATCAATGTAAAGTGAATAAATTACAAAGTATAACATTTGATAAAGGCAAATTAAAGCATCAAATTTAGCAAAGGAAAAGGGAAATGAGGGTGAGACTCGCATGTGGGCGAGAGAAGACGGATGGGTGGGGTTGCCGGGGGAGAGAAGGATGGGTGGCGAGTTGTTGGTGGGGTGGTTTGGTGGCCAATAAAGTGTGGTGGAAGAAGGATTTTTAAAGAGGTTTGTAGATATTAGTGAGGTAGCTAGGGCCACGGCGCGTGAAATTATCGGTGGTTGGCTGCCTTAGGCCCATCGTTGGCCACATGTTCTATGTCGTCGGCGAAGTTCAATTTAGTAGCCGAATGAGGGAGAAATAAGGGGTTGGTGGTGGCCTAGTAATTGAGACTTTTTTTGTCCCCTTTTAGAAAGTAAATATGGATCTTTTTTTATTTTCCCCTATTACAGTACATAATCAATCGTGAAATAAAGGGGTATATAGGACAAATACGTACTGTAAAGAATAAAATGTAACTGCCAAAATTAAATACTCGTATATGTTGCAGACTTACCGTTAAGGTAGAATTTAATTTTTTTTTAAAAAAAATTCATCTATAAAATCTACATAGTATAAAAGGCAAGTCTTTTTGAGAGTTTTCATTGGTTGGAATTTGAGCTATATAATTTACCCGTGGGTCCCCTCATCTTCTCTATGACAATTAATTATTCTCTCTTTAACTCAATTCATATTCATTAATTCTATGAAATTGTGAAAAAAAACTTTATAACAACATAAAATTAGATACTAATTTCATGCATATTATAAATTATAATAAAAAAAATTATATGAGAAATATTAATGACATATACATATAAATTATTAAGATTACACTTTCTAAGCTCTTAAGTGAATAAGTTTATTAATGCATTTTACCTAATAACTCCATATAACTAGTTTTAAACCCGTGCAAAAATGCACGAGAATGCTTTTAAAAACATTGATATTTTACAATATGTTTTTCGATTGATTCGAATATATTTTGCATAAGAATCAGAATGAATGATTGAGTAATATTATGTATGATAATAACAATAATAACATTATTAGAACATAATAAAGCCGTGTCTATATATTTTCTGTTTTTATATAAATTTACAATCATATAAAATGATTGTTAAGAGAAATAAAATCTAAGCTGCACATAGTCAAAACTCATACAGATTGCCCAAGTCAGCTTAGTTTTGTAGTTTGACATTAAACCAATTTATAACAATGCATATATTAAGGTATATCGCCCAATGGTCGTCGTAACCGGTTGAAACTCATACTAAATTGAAGACCTATCAAACGATGACTTGAGCCGGAAAACCGAGCGTTAATGCGTAAAACAAAACCCATCTTTTTCGACCTAAATTAAACCCGAAGGCAACCCGACATGTTAATAACCCGAACATTTAGGGTCAAGACCCGCACAACCCGTGATCAACCCAAAAATAGCTAAATTTATTAAAAAGTTGAGTTCAAAGTAAATAAAACTAATATAAAATTATAGAAATAATTTAAACCTATAAAATTTTTGTAATAAAATATGTTACTTTTTATTTTAAAACATAGTTTACTTTTAACAGATAAATAAATGCTAAAATGATTACCATATAAATATAGTTACTGTTTGTGACGTACATGTCACAACAGATCAATCAAATACTTCGTATAACATTGCAATATTGTCAAACAAACACTGCATATTCTTACAAACATGCATGATATATTAAAGTGGATGAATATAAAATTAAGAATAATTATATATTTATAATTACAATTAGAGAATATAAACATTTGTAAAAGTGCGCTAATCAAACCCGTTTCAGATCCGAAACTCGACGCAAACCCGTATAAACCTGTATTTTGCAAACCCGAAATTAACTTAACCTGTATTTTACTCGAACCCAAAGTGACCGAATCTGTAACCCGCCCGCCCAACCTATTTTACAGGCCGTATTTGTGTGTGCCAAAAATATATGATGTATAATAAAATAGAATATAGTACGAAGTAATTTGTAGATGATATATTATTATATTAAAAAGTACGAAGAATATTAACCATGTAAAGGCATACGAAAAAGTATTATTCAGTGTATTTCTCATTTTAAATATAAACGGACAAAATATTTAAGCCGGGAAAAATACATCTTAAAGAAATTTATTTTGTAAATCTAGTCTTGCTTAAGCTTAAAACGGATCATATATCACCCTACGTATAAATCGTACTTCGTATATAACAAAAATCTTTTTACCTTTTTCAATAAATTCTTGTGTTATATTTATTCAACATGAGTTTATTTAACACATTTTAAGTTTAAGACGGATAATAATAACCGTATTAAATAAGAATTTGTATATATATTTTATACCACAGTAATTTTTTAGGAATATGTCGTACTTCGTATGTCATTATGTCATCATACAATTGCGACAAATACGCGACTGAACAAATCCCTTGATTAATTAGCCCATCGTATGTCATTATGTCAAGTATCCCACTACCGTTAGTCGTCACTAATAAATGACCTGTAAATTAACGAAATCCTAACTTTTCCTTTGTGTGTGCTCACTTGCCGGTGCTCAAGTCCTCCTTTGTTTAATGTCTTTCCCCTCTCTCAATATTTCTTTCTTCTGTTTTTCTCATCCTCAATAATGACATTTAAGTTCAAATAATATTATAGATTTTAGTTTATTTTAGTAGAACAATTTTCATGGATTATTTTATGATAAAATATAGGAAAACTCTATCTAGGTTTTGAGGTTTATTTATATTATAATATTTTATTATCAACTTTAATTGCTTCATATTATTATTATGCATATTTATTATATTTATCTACTTCAAGTTTTATACATGTACTTGATGATTCATTATTAATAATGATTTGTACTATTTTTTCAAATGCCTTAAACTTTAATTGCTTCATATTATTTTTATTTTTCTTGATAAATCGGTTCTCTTAGATTTATGTGAATATTTATTTTTGTTTTTGATTTATTAACTTGCCGTCTCCATATTTGTAACATCAAATTACCATAAACAACATTTATTTTTATCATTTTATTATTTTATTGTCTGTAACTAGATTTTTTATGTATTATAAACTTTGTGTATGAAAGTATATTACATTGTAAATAATTTTTTTGGGTACCAGAGAGAGTAATTAAATGCTTTGGAAAATGTGTGGCCCCTACTTGCAAAAAAAAAAAGGTGAAAAAACAGAGTTTTTTCCAGCCAATAGAAAGGCTAGAAAAAAAACTCGGTTTTTATATATAGAGGAGATATACCTACATCTTTATATGTATACGTTGTCTCTATATTTTCTTTTATAAATTTTTGATAGCAAACGCGTGCATTTTTGTACGGATATAAAATTAGTAGTACTTATAACACAATTACATTCACCAAAAAGCGGACTCCAAACCTCGTTAATCAACGGACCAATCCTACTTCTATTAAAACAGGAACATTTCCTGCATTCTCATTAAGCCACATCACCACTAAACAATTTTTTTTAGCATTTTTCTTTGGTGGGGTCAGTTATCCACACTTGCACAACATACACAGTAATTTGGAGGTGGTTATTATCACGATTCTTATAATTAGGGCCAATTAATTTAGCCATTAATAATTTTTTTTGTCTTTAAATTTATTGTATCATTTTATAAATATTTTATCTTAGTTGCTTTCTTAATCGAGATTACAAAAATCCTACTTCTATTAAAGCAGAAACATGTCATGCATTCTCATTAAGCCACATCACCACTAAACAACTCTTTTTAGCATTTTTCTTTGGTGGGGTCAGTTATCCACACTTGCACAACATACATAGTAATTTGGAGGTGGTTATTATCACGATCCTTATAATTTTGGCCAATTAATTTAGCCATTAATAATTTTTTTGTCTTTAAATTTATCATATGATTTTATAAATATTTTATCTTAGTTGCTTTCTTAATCGATATTACAAAAATACATCAAATGATTAGTAACAAAACAATTTCACCTTCACAAAGGCCATAAACATCATACCTATTGCTCCCTTTGTCCCAGTGAATTGCTTACGTTTGCTTTATTTTGTGTCGGGAAAATAAAGTAAATGTGAATTATTGACTGAGACGCAGAGAATATTATCTTTGGTACTTATATAAGCTTATACTTACTAAATTTAATTTTGGGTAAATATTATTTTAAACCGTATCATCAAAAACATTTATGAATGCACCAATATTTTTATTTAATATCACTAAATATGTTTAGATCCAACAATTTTTTCTTTATGCTATAAATAAATATAATAACAATATTGGTATATAAACGTCAGATTTGATTAAAATTATTACTTCCTCCGATTCAGATTAAAGGTAACACTTACTTTTGAGTTGTCTTCGAGGCGGTACTTTGACCGTATATTCCTTCATATATATGTGAGTTTTTTTTGTAAAACATAAATTTTTATGAAATATTTTTCGTAACAAATCTTATAAGTTCTGTCTTTCAACGTTTCATAATTTAACGATACTATTGATCAAAGTTTTTAAAAATTGACCACCAAAAAGGGAATATTAATTAAGTTTGGTCTGGATCAGAGGGTATAGAATAATATAGTTCTAATGTAAATTTTTTTTAACATTTTATTACTTAATGCATCAATAAAGTAGTAGAACAAGTTAACAACAAATTCATATGAATAAAGTAATTAAAAAATCCCATTGGAAATAAAATTTAAGAAAATCAATTATGGAGTATTTTGCTGAAATAAATCAAAAATGAAAGATACGTGAGATTCTGTGTTAGGTTCATATACCTATAATTAAGACATTTCTTAAGTCATGCTAATTAACTCTTTAATTAGTTTCAAGATCTAGTTACATGCTAACTAATTAAATAGAAATGGAGAAAGAAAATGTTCCTCACATTGAGTAATATACGGATATGGGCACAAGTACAAGACACCTTCTTGTACTTGTTCTTGAGCTAGATGATTATAGGATGAACATCTTCAAGCTTCAAGCATAGAAACACTCCAATAAGTTGCACCTACACTATCCCAAATCTCCACATATATCATATACTAGATGATACATATGGAACCCTTAAATAATACTACTAATACAACCATTACTACACTTAGTAAAATTGTAAACTATTAGTAATATATGAACTTGAGTTTGTGAGAACCTTCTTCTAAAACACAACTTCTCTAAGTTGTGGTGTTGTAGTGTGAGAGAAGGCATAAGAATTCCAATTGAAAAATGAGAACTTATTCTCATCTTAAAGGGAGTGGGGGCCGTCGGTTTTTGGGGCTCGCGAGGGGACAAGCATGCTCTCCTTTTGTCTTACCCAAAACACTAGGGTAGGCTATAAAGGTATAGGTGTGTAATCATGATGTTTAAGCATTAAACCATGAACTAATCACCACACTAATACCTATCACCCAATTCGGCCCCCTTATGTAAAATGGACTCCATTTTATCTTTTTGCAATTTGTCATATGTGACATATGTAATATGTGATTACCCAATTCGGCCCCCTACATATAATTATATTTATAAATATATTTATAAATATATATTTAACTAATTTAAATATAATCTTATAACAAATAAATTACACTTAACATTTTAAGTAATAATTCATAATTACATGTAGGGCTGAGCAAAAATATACGACACGGTTTTAATATACGGATACGATACGGTATACGGTTTTAATTACACGGATTTCCGGATATACGATACGAATATCCGGGTATACGATACGGTTTTTAAAAAAACCGTACCGGGTCCGGGTCGGGGAAAATCAAAACCGGGTATACGGTTTTGACCCGGTTTAATTAAAAATAACCAAAAAAAAGTTGTATGTAAAATTTTGTTTTCTATTTTGACTATATGGGTGAAATTTTGAGCACCAATCATTTTATGTGAAACTTGTAATATACGCAACTCACTTTATCAATGACAAATTTCTGTGTGAAGTTTTGCAAATTTGTATTTTGCTATTTTACCTACTGACTTTGCAAGTAATTGTGTTTTGTAATAATGATCCTATTAGATTACATAAGCATCTTATTTATTGGTCGTTACTAAAGTTGTGGACTCGAATTCCAGGTTTGAGCATTATCAATTAAACCGGATCCGGGTATACGGTTTTCGGGTACCCGGTTTAACCGGGTATATGAAAACCGGGTACCCGGTTAAACCGGGTCGGATCCGGGTATTAATTTTTGGCTTTCCAAAAACCGGGTACCCGATACGGTTATTAAAACCGTACCGGGTACCCGGTTTTGCTCACCCCTAATTACATGTATGTAAAATGGGTCATCTCACATTTAGTTAATTCAATCTACAACATTTTGCAATTATAATTAACCGATCAATTTATCTCAAAATGTTTCATAAACATTAATCAATTTTAGTAATATAACATTTAATTACTAAATTGTATCTTATTTAATCGTATTACAATAAGATATGATTCTCACATACAGATTAAACTCGTTCAATTCAAGGGATTAATTAATCTGTATCGCTATACAATTAATTAATTTTCATGATTAGGAAATTGTTCTTTCGATGTGACCTCAAGGGATCAACTGATCACCACCGTCATACGACAGTAATGTCAAACTCTAGTAAGCCAATCATTACCGATTAATGTGGATCAGTTGACTATAATGTTAATCATCCTTTTGTATTCTCGTTAATGAGATTTAATTAAGTGATCGCACTATTGTTAAGGACACTCACTCCAACAATCTCCCACTTGTTCGCAACAAGTGTGCGTCACCAATTCTCTTGTCCTATTTTAAATCTCCCACTCAATGAAAGGTGTCTTGCAGGTCGTACTTGCACGTGATCATATCTAGAGTGGTTTCCTCGATCTGAAGAGTAACTGTCTGACCGCAATTATCTACCGTAGATACCTTCCGAGCGTGGCCACGCATTTCCAGCTTACTAATCCTCGAGTGGCCTTGAGATATTTGTTAACCCTGACAAGGGGTTGGACAATTCCTATCGCACTATTCCCTTCGTACACTCACAGTCCTTCATGACCCAATAATTGCCCATTCACCTCTTTTTACAGAATGGCTTGGGGCAAAAATCAAAGTCAATCAGAAACTATGTCGACTTGGGCGAATAATATCTAGTCTAAAGAATTGACTCAAAAAGAATACTATAGTAGCTCTCGCCACGACCAGGCTTTATGAATTGCCAGAACTCTATAAGCAGTCACTGCCCGATAGAGTGTCCCATACAGTCTGTCTATGTGATTGACTAGTCATCTCATATGACTCTATGGCACTTGAACTTGCCATCAATCGCATCACACTCTAGTCACTTCGAGACGTCACCTCATGTAAGCAACTAGGGGCCAATGCTATGTTAATCCGGTTCACTTTAATAGGGTTCAAAGTTGTCACTACAACCTATTTGGATATAACAAAGCACAAAAATGAGTTTTATAAACTCAAACGATAAATGTCATTATCATATATGAACAATCAACACAATGTTATTGCTTCATATCATATAATCAAAAGTATACAAATTCCATGAAACTTCATGGCCATCTTGTCTAAATGCAATAAAAGCTTAGATGGTGGATATACCATGTATCCATTTGTTCCAACTTTATAAATTGCTTATTTTCTTTCCAATCATCGTTATTCCCAATAACATGAAGTTATCTAAGTACCTTACTAGATCTCTATCTAGTGTTGGTCTCTTTAATTTGAAAGATGCTCCCACTTGTTATCATTATAAACACGTGATGGGTATCTTGGTGGAAGGGTCTACTCATTAGATCCTTGTAATCCACCTCATCCTCATCATTATGTACTAAGACTCTATTTGTAGAATTTTCAATGATTGACACTTCAATCATCCCTTTTTATTTATTCGCTTTTATAACAAAATTTTAGCCTTGGATTTTGTCAGATCCTTTACAGGTTTGGAAACTTGGGTTCGTGTGACACTTAACACGCAACTAAGTTATTATTACCAAACGCAAGAATAAACCCATAGTTCTCCTCGAGAATCTCATGGTCATTCTTGAAGGCTATCCAATGACTCTCATGTGGATTACTTGTTATCAACTTGTCATGCTCCAAGCATACAACTTATTAAGGTATGTGCATATCTTGGCAGTAATGATTAGCCTAATGGCGGAAACATTAGCAATCATGTGTATCCTATGTCATCTATCACTATAGATTTTGGATACCTACTCCTTGTCTTTCATCTAGAAATGATTTCCCAAACACTCCTCCACGGAAGGCAATGTCAGTTCATCTTTCCCAATGACCAATTTGTCTCCTACATACGAGACATGAGAGATATTCTTGCCTAAGATACAATATGCTTCTTCCAAGTCTTTCATCTAGAAATGATTTCCTAAACACTCCTCCACGGAAGGCAATGTTAGTACATCATTCCTAATGATTGATATGTCTCATACATATAATACATGAAAGATATTTTGCTCCCACTAATCTTCATGTCCATACATGATGATTTTTCACTCCCACTAATCCTCATGTCCACACATGATAGATCTAGCTCCCACTTAACTACATGCATAAACATGGCTCTTCGACAATTCGAGGAAACCATTCTCTCTTGTTATGCAATGATTATTAAAACCTCTCAAGTGCTCTCTTAGGATCACACATTGATCTCCTAAGTTTTGTACGACAACTTGTCCACTTCTAAATGCCCATTAAGAAAGGAAAATTTAAACAACTCTTTGTCACTTTGTCATACATATACTTTCAACGAGGTGTAGATGCAATAATCTTAGATCTCAAAGATTTATTCACCCTAGGGAGGTCCAAACTTTCCTATGTAATTTTATATGTATAGTATATATCCGTCTTGTATTCTTAAGGCTCTTATGCAACAATTCGAATTGGAAATTATAACCGCCAATCTATAGATCATAATTATTACTTTTAAAAAGTAGATATTTTCACTATAAGCTTTCACTATAAGCTTCCGACCTTGGATGACTTAAGAACATTTTCTCTTGTCTTTGTTTGTGGCATATTTTCTCCCACTCTATCCTTTAGTAAATACGCCTATTTACGTGACGGATAGCACCATGAGTGCAACGGGAGTATATGATCAAGACAAGAGACAAGCTCAAGACAAGACTCAACATCAGCAACATCAAGACAACAACATCATCCAAGGCAACAACATCCATTCAGACAACACCATGACTAGTTATGACAATGTCCTATTCAGTCCAAGTAACCACCACTTCAGGCCAGCTAAGACAACACCACACCAACCGGAACAAAGCCTAGCCATCCACTTTCCAAGACTAAGCCACAACAACACACAGCCAACAGCTAAACAAACCCAACACAACAATGACAACTCTCAGCCTAAAACAGCCAGTCACAGTCTTTCTAAACAGGGTCCATGGGGGTCTCACACATTCAAACAAACATAACCAACCATCAACCTTAGTCCTTGGGAAGGTCCTCTACAACTTTGCCTAGGACTTCTCTTCCAAGAAATGCACACACAAAAAGTTAGCCTAGGGACAACTCCAAACTGTCCAGATTTCAGTCCTTTTGCAGTAGTTAACATGTCACTATCAAACTTTCCTGTTTTAATCAAACAAGCTCGAGGGCCTTTTAGCAGGACCTTTGGCATCCATCGCACTTTAGTTAAGCTCAAAAATAAAGCTTGGAAGTCCACTCCTCCACCAGTTTCAACCTAAACAACCCAATTAAGGCAGATTGTCCCATTAGAACTGCTTTCTACTTTATTGCTTTATTCTGAACAATGTAGCTGATATTTCTGTTTCTTTTGCAAGTCAATTGTGGCCCTAGGATGTATTGAACGACTAATATGTAATCTCTTTGCCTATATAAGGCCATTTCCTAATGAATGAAAGGCAGATTTGAAGTAAAACATAAAACTGAAACCTTGTTTCTGTTAACATCTCTTGGCTGTGTGCTTGAGACAACTTCCTTTGCTTTGTGCTTGGAAGTGAGCTTAGACCCTTAGTTGTGTGCTGGGATCAAAGTTCAACCCTCAATCATTGGCTTTGTGCTTTGTTTAAGGTTCTATTTTTTCTTTAGCAACCAGTTCAAGCAAAAACAAAGCAATTGCAAAGTGCCTAACCTTAAGCCAATTTGTCATTGTTGAGCTTGTCTTTCTGAATAGTTTCATTGCAAATTGGTTATCAGAGCTTTGGTTTGTGAGTTCATTTACCTAACTACATTAAAAATACAAAAACCAACCATGAGTTAAGAGAGAATCACAGGTCTTGAGAATACAGTTCAAGGTCTTGCCAGAACTATAATGAAGGTCTCCAGATCTGTCAATGAACTCCTTGAAGTCCAACAGAACAATGATGCAAGGGGAGGCAGAGGTCGAGGAAGAGGAGCACCTTTCCCACAAGGAGGAAGGAGGAGGCAACATGTAGATCAGTTTGAAATGTCAGACTCAGATGGCTCTGATCAAACTCTTCTCAGACACCAGGACAAAGACATAAAGTTAGAGATCCCTGACTTTCTAGGTAGCATGAACCCTGATGATTTCCTAGATTGGCTAAGGTCTGTAGAAAGAGTCTTTGAGTTTAAAGGATACACTGATAGAAAGGCTTTTAAGGTTGCTATCATGAAACTAAAAGGTTATGCCTCACTGTGGTATGAAAACATGAAAACCTTGAGGGTTAGAGAAGGGAAAGAACCTGTTAAGTCATGGCTCAAACTGAAAAAGAAAATGAGGGCTAAGTTTGTCTCTAGGGACTACACTCAGGACATGTTCATTAAGCTTACTCACCTAAAGCAAGACCAAAGACCTGTAGAGTCCTATCTAAGGGACTTTGAACAACTTACATTGCAATGTGAGGTTGTTGAGAAATCTGAGCAAAAGATAGCAAGGTTCTTAGAAGGTTTGGATGAGAGGATAGCTAGTAAAGTCAGGCTACAAAATATATACTCCTTTGAGGAAGCTGTCAACTTGTCTTTGAGGGTAGAAAAGTTGGGGAAGGGAAAGGCCAGTGCTTCTAAGACACCTGCTAGAACCCCCACCTTCAAACCTTTTGTAGGAGTCAAGATAGGAGAACCTGTGGTTCCTATTAAGACCCCTTTCAACCTTGATAAAGGCAAGGCTGTTAAGACAGGCCAAAGGAAGACCACCCCTCTCAAAAAGTGTTTTCAATGTCAAGGATATGGACATTTTGCTAGAGAATGTCCATCTAAAAGAGCTCTGAGCACCCTAGAAGTAATTCATTGGGGAGATGATGAAGTGTTGGTCTGTGATGATGAGATGGAAGAGCCTGAGGTAGAGGCTAGTGAGGAGTTGATAGAGCCTGATGCAGGGTTAAGTTTGGTAACATGGAGGGTAATGCATACTCAACCCCAACCTTTGGAAGAGGATCAAAGACACCAGATCTTTAGGACCATATGTACTATCAAGGGCAGAGTGTGTAACCTCATCATTGATGGTGGAAGCTGCACTAATGTGGCCTCCAGAACACTGATAGACAAACTAGCTCTACCCACCAAGGACCACCCCCTACCTTACAAACTCAGATGGCTAAACAAAGGGGCTGAGATCAAGGTGGATAAACAATGTGTTGTGCCTTTCTCAATTGGTAAAGGGTATGTGGATGAGAGTCTTTGTGATGTTTTACCTATGGATGCATGTCACCTTTTGCTTGGGAGGCCATGGGAGTTTGATAGGGATGCCATACACCATGGGAGGGACAACACCTACACTTTTAAGTATGGGAAGAAGAAAATCACCCTGGCACCTTTACCACCTGCTTTAAAGATCAACCCAAACCCCATGAGTGAGGCTTCCAAGGAAGTCATGCTGATAAGTGAATCAGAACTAGTACAAGAGCTAAGTGAGTTACAACCTGTGTACATATTACTTGCCAAAGAGACTGGGATGAGCATGATTGATATCCCTGAAGAGGTCAAGTCTATCCTAGAAAGTTATGGTGATGTCTTTCCTACTGAGCTCCCTAGTGGATTGCCACCACTTAGGGGAATAGAACACCACATTGACCTAGTGCCTGGAGCTATCCTACCCAACAAGCCAGCTTACAGGAGTAATCCTAAGGCTACACAAGAGCTCCAACTTCAAGTAGGTGAGCTTCTCAACAAGGGCTATGTCAGGGAATCCCTCAGTCCTTGTGCTGTACCAGCCTTGCTTGTGCCAAAGAAGGATGGGACTTGGCGTATGTGCATTGACAGTAGGGACATCAACAACATTACCATCAAGTATAGGTTCCCCATACCTAGACTTATTGATATTCTGGATGAGTTAAGTGGGGCTCAAGTATTCACTAAGATTGATCTAAGGCAGGGCTATCACTAAGTGAGGATAAGAGCAGGGGATGAATGGAAGACAGCTTTCAAGACTAAACATGGGCTCTATGAATGGTTGGTGATGCCTTTTGGGTTGTCTAATGCCCCTAGTACTTTCATGAGGTTGATGACAGAGGTCCTAAGGCCCTACTTAGGCAAGTGTGTGGTGGTTTACTTTGATGACATTCTTATTTACAGTTCAACTAGGGGAGAACATTTGCAGCATCTGATGTTGTTGTTTGATGACATTCTTACTTCCTTGGGTTCATTATCTCTAAGAAAGGAGTGGCAGTTGATCCTGAGAAGGTGCAAGCAATCAAGGAATGGCCCCTTCCTCAAACTGTTACTGATGTTAGAAGTTTTCATGGGTTAGCATCTTTCTATAGGAGGTTCATACAAGGGTTTAGTTCAATCATGGCCCCTATTACTGAGTGCATGAAGAAGGGAGGGTTCAAGTGGAATGAGAAGGCTGAAAGGTCCTTCAATCTGATCAAGGAGCTATTGTGTAAATCTCCAATATTGGTTCTACCAAATTTTAACAAACTCTTTGAGGTAGAGTGTGATGCCAGTGGCCTTGGCATAGGAGTTGTGCTTACTCAAGAGAAGAAACCTGTTGCATACTTCAGTGAGAAGCTAAATGGGGCCAAGCTTAATTATTCCACATATGACAAAGAGTTCTATGCCACTGTGAGAGCATTGAACCATTGGGGACACTACTTGAAGCCTAAGCCTTTTGTGCTTCATTCTGATCAAGAGGCTCTCAAATACATCAATGGACAGCACAAACTCAACCCCAGGCATGCCAAATGGGTAGAATTCTTGCAATCCTTCTCATTCTCCAGCAAATCCATAGAGGGTAAGAACAATGTTGTAGCTGATGCATTGTCTAGAAGGTCTGTAATGTTGACCTTCATGGAACAAAGGGTGTTGGGGTTTGAATTTATGAAAGAGCTCTATCAAGAAGACCCAGACTTCAAACATGAATGAGAGGTGTATCAGGAAGGACAAGTCAAGAAAGGGAGCAAGTACACAGCTCAGGAAGGCTACTTGTTCTATGAAAACAAACGATGTGTGCCAAGGGGACCTTATAGGGGACTACTGGTCAAAGAGGTTCACTCCAATAGCCTTGCTGGTCACTTTGGGGTGCAGAAGACCTATGACATATTGTAAGACCAGTTCTATAGGCCTAAGATGCTCAGTGATGTGCAAGATGCCCTCAAGAGATGCAGGTCTTGTCAACTAGCCAAGGCACACTTTCAAGCAGGCCCTTACACACCACTTCCAGTACCAAACAAGCCATGGGAAGACCTCAGTATGGACTTCATTGTAGCCTTACCTAGAACTCAAAGGGGAAAAGATTCAATCATGGTGGTTGTAGATAGATTCAGCAAGATGGCACATTTCATTGCTTGTAAGAAGACTGAGGATGCATTGGGGGTAGCTGAACTATACTTTAGGGAGGTTGTCAAGTTATATGGGGTCCCTAGAAGCATTGTCTCAGATAGAGACACAAAGTTCATGAGTCACTTCTGGAGAACCTTGTGGAAGCTATTGAAGACCAGGCTATTGTTTAGTACTTCTCACCATCCCCAAACTGATGGGCAGACAGAAGTCACTAACAGGACACTAGGAAAGATCTTAAGGAGCATTGTTTCTAAGTCATTAAAAGATTGGGACCTCAGGCTAGCACAAGCTGAGTTTGCCTTCAATAGAGCTCCCTCTAGCAGCACAGGTAAAAGTCCTTTTGAAACAGTTTATGGAACTAATCCTCTCATGCCTACAGACCTAGCACCAGTCAAAGGAAGCAAAGCAAGCTATGATGCAAAAAAAAGAGTTAAGCAAATGATACAGATTCATGAGCAAGTTAAGAAGCAGATTGAAAGGTCCAATGAGTTGTACAAGGCTAGGTCCAAAGGGCCTAAGAAAGCAAGGGAGTTCAAGGCAGGGGATCTTGTATGGTTGCATTTAAGAAAAGAGAGGTTTCCAGACAAGAGGAGAAACAAGCTCATGCCAAGAGCTGATGGACCATTTGAGATATTGGAGAAGATAGGCACAAATGCTTACAAAGTGGATCTACCAGGAAGCTATGGTGTACATGGTACTTTCAATGTTGGAGACCTTAGCCCCTACCATGGTGAATCAGATGATGAAGGTGATGAAGATTTGAGGGCAACTCCTTTTCAAGAAAGGGAGGTTGCAACGGGAGTATATGATCAAGACAAGACACAAGCTCAAGACAAGACTCAACATCAGCAACATCAAGACAACAACATCATCCAAGGCAACAACATCCATTCAGACAACACCATGACTAGTTATGACAATGTCCTATTCAGTCCAAGTAACCACCACTTCAGGCCAGCTAAGACAACACCACACCAACCAGAACAAAGCCTAGCCATCCACTTTCCAAGACTAAGCAACAACAACACACAGCCAACAGCTAAACCAACCCAACACAACAATAACAACTCTCAGCCTAAAACAGCCAGTCACAGTCTTTATAAACAGGGTCCATGGGGGTCTCACACATTGAAACAAACCTAACCAACCCTCAACCTTAGTCCTTGGGAAGGTCCTCTACAACTTTTCCCAGGACTTCTCTTCCAAGAAATGCACAAACAAAAAGTTAGCCTAGGGACAACTCAAAACTGTCCAGATTTCAGTCCTTTTGCAGTAGTTAACATGTCACTATCAAAATTTCCTATTTTAATCAAACAAGCTCAAGGGCCTTTTAGCAGGACCTTTGGCATCCATCCCACTTCAGTTTAGCTCAAAAATCAAGCTTGGAAGTCCACTCCTCCACCTGTTTCAACCTAAACAACCCAATTAAGGCAGATTGTCCCATTAGAACTGCTTTCTACTTTATTGCTTTATTCTGAACAATGTAGCTGATATTTCTGTTTCTTTTGCAAGTCAATTGTGGCCCTAGGATGTATTGAACGACTAGGATGTAATCTCCTTGCCTATATAAGGCCATTTCCTAATGAATGAAAGGTAGATTTGAAGTAAAACATAAAACTGAAACCTTGTTTCTGTTAACATCTCTTGGCTGTGTGCTTGAGACAACTTCCTTTGCTTTGTGCTTGGAAGTGAACTAAGACCCTTAGCTGTGTGCTGGGATCAAAGTTCAACCCTCAATCATTGGCTTTGTGCTTTGATTAAGGTTCTATCTTTTCTTTAGCAACCAGTTCAAGCAAAAACAGAGCAATTGCAAAGTGCCTAACCTTAAGTCAATTTGTCATTGTTTAGCTTGTCTTTCTGAATAGTTTCATTGCAATGAGCCACAAACAATTTTGTTTCTTTAGGTGTAAATGAGAAAATTCTTGTAAGGATGGCTTAATGAGCTCTATTCCTTAGTCACAAACAGCTTTGTTCTCCAGGTATAAGTGGGGTATGATGCTCGTATTAACTCTTATTAACTTTGAGCGATCTATAGTAGACTTATTTGTTTAAACTTTAGTATTCTAGCTTCTTTATAGACTCACTCTATTTAAGCAAAATACTTGGACTCTTATCCATGTCTTGAACAAATTTAGGATTCTTAACTCTTCCATAGCTAGTATGGAGTCTAATTGGTGTTTGAAAGATCTTATCTTAAGGCTTATATGGATTGTAAATCCCCAAATGTGAGTTCATTAACTCGATTTGACTATGCAATTGATCTTTCTTATTTCAAATAAGTTGTGATACTTAGTCACAAGTCCATAAGTGAGAATCCAATTCATAACTTAGGTAATTATAATGATCCAATCATTAGATTTTCTCATATGATCAATTTGTCACAATACTTCATGTTTAAGATATTAACTTTGTATAATGAAAAGTTTAGAACATAAATTCCACATACATAATGACTTGGGTTGAAAACCAAGCTATCATTATATAGTACAACAATTGTCCTTTAAAATGGAAATAATAACCAGTTTCCATGTCTAACACGGAAATCAAAAGTTCCAAAACGACATTCAAAATAACTAGAAAGACGAACAGCAAGAACGCAAAGCTAATCCTTAGGTCTCCTCTATGTGGTGGCTACCTTAGCTCCCTTATCTTGGAGATTCCATAAAGCTTGATTTGCCTTGTCTTTCTTCTCATGCTCTTAATCTAATTAGGAGGATGAGAACTACAACTTGTATCAAAATGCCAAAGTTGAGATTAATATCAATAACATAAACATCCGGGAGAACTATTATCTACTGGAAGAACTCGTCCAGTCTTAATATTTTCCAAATATATGGGGTAAATACGTTTCCAATGGCCTATACCATTACAATAATGGCACGTGTCGTTGGAGGTGACACCCTTCTTAGACTTAGAATAACTATTCCCAATAGCCTTTCTTTGTCCTTAGAAGGTGTGGGCTTGTTCCCTTTGTGTCCACTCTTCATGAACTTCCCTTTGCTTTTGTTATTTGATGTTCAAAACATCTTTGCTAGTGCTAGCATGGTAGCCCATGTCACGCTCAGTTTGCACAACCTTGTTGTGCAACTCATGTAGAGTCGTGGTGAGGTTTTGCATGTTGAAGTTCACCCTAAAATTAACAAACCCTTTGATACGGTTTAGGGAGTGGAGTTCACGGTCAATTACAAGTTGCTCAGGAATCGTTATTCCTTGCTTCTTAGTACCTCGACATGCTCAATCATTTTGAGTATGTGGAAGCAAACATATTGACCATCCTTCATTTTTAAGGTCGAAAAATTAAGAAGCGACTTCATATTGAGTGATCTTAAGAGCTCGTGAAAACACGGTCACGCGTTTAGTGTAGATCTCATACGTGGAATTCTTCTTTATGACATTCCTTTGAAGCTCGACATCTATAGAGAAGATCAAGACATTCTTGATTGTGGCCGATTCTATTTGGTAGGTCCCATAGGCCTCCTTTACGGCGTTAGTTGACCTTGCATTTAGGAGCGTTGGGAGAAGCCTTGGTGAGGTAACGACACTTACCATCATCTTTGGTGGCAAGGCAAAGTTGTCCATTCCAATTCGCGAAATTAGAACAATTCTTTTCGAATTTGCATTGATCCATAAAGGATCTAAGCCAAGATACGGTGGTGAGTTGAGGGAGTTCGAACCTCGTTATCGTTTGCCGATATTGCGAATAAATAAGTTTGATTACAAAATAGAAAATGAAAGAAACATCAACATTTATCGTTTTCAAATACTTGTAAACATTTTAAACAAGTTTACCATTTATATAATGACCTCTATCCAATTACATAAATGATTCCAAGACCCAAATCCTATATTAACTCGGGTTTATGTGAGCCACGGACTCCACGACCTTTATTAATATTACTTGGCTGGTTAACTCTTTAACCGATTCTACAATTAGAATTCTTGGTCGATGAAATACTTTATTGTCATCTTTAGCCCGGAACACATGGGCCACGGACCCTAATCTTTCCGTTGAGTTCAACCAAATTTCGATGCAATAACGATTTATTGCCCCACTTACCCAACGTAATAAGTTTAGCACTTCGGTGAGCCGAACCTACTTCCTTACGAAATTGGGATTCATGGGTTCTACTATTTGTTAAGGCTAAGTCTCAATTACAAAAATAGAGGTCAAGTCAATTTATATTATCTATCTCCTTTTAAGTGAACTAAATAGGTGAACTATCGATAATTATAATTGACGCGGTCGATTGACTCGATAAAATGCATGTGTTGTTTAAGTGGCGATTTGGCATGCATGTGACATATAAATAAAAATGCAAGCAATAAACAAAACTCCTAGTATGGCCTTCCTAAAATAATAGATAATCAAATTAACTATTACAAATTTGGAAACCAACTCCTTGGTCCCTTGAACTTCATTTTCACGCCTCCCAAGGACACCGTCTTCCTTTTGAAACGCCTTTCCAAATGGCATCGTCTTTAGGAAACTCTTGGATTACAAATGATATAATAAAATTACAAGGCTATTCTATTATACATTTGCAAAACAAAATGAAATAATACAATAAAAGTGATACGAGATCACATTAAATTACAACCGAATCAATATTCCCATACATTTCGCGTAATATCGATTAAAAACTAAGGCCATACTAAGACAAATTACATAATTCCAAAATTACATAAATCAAAATGACATTCATTCATTAAAGATTCAGCATAATTATATGTAAACTCATGCAATATTAATGTGCCAAATCGCCCTAATAACCTTATATGGTATATAAGCCAGGTTTTATGGAAATGCGTGATAATAACCAATTAAAATCACTAATTAATACTTAAATCAAATTAAAGCCCAAGTTAATTACCCTAAATATTTTAGGACTCAAAAATTAGTCTCCACTAATTATTTGACAATAATTCAACTCGGTTTTGCATTATTGCTCGGTTTTGACCCTTTTTAACATAACTTTTATGTAATATTTCCAAATTAAATTACAATAATTCATAAATTTGAAAAATAAAATTTTGAATATTCTGGAACATTTCCAGGAACATATTCATGTCAAAATTTTGGTCAAAAATTTTCGAATCATTTTAGAGAAAAATATAGTTGTCATTAATTGTTTTTATCAAATAAAATTCTAAAATCACACGAAAATTAATATAATTGATTTTAACTTTATACATAAGATATTTACAATATTTTATGCAACATATGATAATTTTTCTCAAGTCAAAAATTCATTTTAGCTATTTATGCCAAAATAATCACTATTTATGCCTTTTTAACTATTAAAACTCATAAATCATGCAAAATAAATCATATTTATCTCACCTTTTACATAAAGTAGTTAAAATATGCATGTGATATCATACTAAAATTTTATGGCCATATTCGAAGTTTAACTATTTTTAATCATAAAATGTTCATTTTACTCATTAAAATGGATTTATTTAACAAAAAAATCATTAAATAAAGCAATAATCTTTCATAAATCATCAAAATGACCTAAAAACTTTTTAGGACCAGAAGGTATTTCATGCTCAAAATTTCGTGACTTTATCATATAAATCACAAATTTTCTAGTTCTATTTTGTTACCATAACTCGTAAAAACTTCATAAAACCGATTGCATGCAACATCCTATGCTCTGATACCAATTGTTAGGTTCATATACCTATACTTAAGACATTTCTTATGTCATACTAATTAACTCTTTAATTAGTTTCAAGATCTAGTTACATGCTAACTAATTAAATAGAAATGGAGAAAGAAAATGTTCCTCACATTGAGTAATATACGGATATGGGCACAAGTACAAGACACCTTCTTGTCCTTGTTCTTGAGCTAGATGATGATAGGATGAACATCTTCAAGCTTCAAGCATAGAAGCACTCCAATAAGTTGCACATACACTATCCCAAATCTCCACATATATCATATACTAGATGGTACATATGGAACCCTTAAATAATACTACTAATACAACCATTACTACACTTAGTAAAATTGTAAACTATTAGTAATATATGAACTTGAGTTTGTGAGAACCTTCTTGATCGAGCCTGTCGCAAGCCCGATGTAAAGATAATTTACCCAGACTAGGCTAATAACAAATTAATGTAATTAGGGAAGTAGGGGTCGATCCTCAGGAAGATGGTATTTCCTATGGATTGTGAATCGTCTCACAATTGAGTTTTATCTAACGATTTTCTGGGTTTTGAGGTTTTGAATTCTAAACTAATAAAGAACATAAATAAAAACAAAATAAGAGCAAACTGAAATGAAAACAATAAAGCAAATGATGAATTAACAATAATGAGAAGCATCTAGGGAAGTAGGTTCACACATGTAGATTGACATATTGATGAAATTGGATTTAGGATATGCAAATAATTCATTGCGCGTTCGTAAGATTGATGTGTTCATTACAATCATAGATCAGATGGTCTAGCAGGCAATTAGGCGATTTACTAGGTTTTAATCCGCTATGTCATGCTTTGTCTATTCAAATCTCGTATGTCTACCTTGGAAAAGAATTCCATACTAGTCAATGATTGTGATCAGAAATCGTCAACTATCGTTAAAGTCCAAACATGCATAGACACAATGTTTTCAAGGCACAATTTCTTTTATCCAATTATCATCTTTTAATCAATCCAACATGGCTACCCTACACCCTAGAAAGGTGACTACTCACTCATGATTATGTTTATGACTAAGATGATATTAACAATGGAAATTAGGGTAGACATTTTTAGTTGGTTTTTGACAATAATTTAGACTCTTTATAAGGCGATAATAACGACGCTATTTGACAATCTAAGAAATGAAACTACGATTATAACAACATGAAAATGAATCTAGAATAATATGAAAATAGAAAATAACAATCAAATGGAAAAAAATAAAGGATAATAAGCAAAGGATAAGTTAGGAATACCTAGGGATGTTCAACAATGAAAGTGATAACGATAATAGAAATTCCTTGCATAGAATAATCGTTCCTTGAATAACAATACTTGTACCCAACAAAGTAGACTACAAAGATTGTAATTCTTATTGATCTAAGCTAATGTTGTAATAAGAAATGGACAGAAATAAACTAAGAACAAAAGACAAAAGAAGAAGATAATCTAAACTAGAAAGACTAAACTAAAGAGAAAATGTAAGAAGAAAAGATGTTATGTGTGAGATAGAGATAGATATGGATGTGGATGATTTTAGAAGAGGGGCTTAGAGCATCTATTTATAGCATTAGGGTTTCGTGGAGAAGAGGTCGGGCATTAAACACATAGGACAAAAATAGGAGGTTGAAGCCGTCATGCTCGGATCAGCAAGGATACCCGATCGGGTACACACTTAACCGATCGGGTAAGTGGACATCTAGAAGCTCTTGACTAACGTTTCATCTTCCTTCGCTTTGACTTGACTTCCATCATCCCCCTTGACCTCTTCAATCGGGATTGTTGATAGGGTTTGATGTAAAGTGATGAATTCTTCCGCCTAATTGATTGATCTTCCGACAACTACGAAACTGTCTTTGCTTCTTCTCTTTTTCGAATTAGTGAACCTTCTTGAAATGCCTTTGACATGATCAAGCTTTCTTCTTCAAATCGTCGGGTTCTAGGCAAATGCTCGGGAATATAGAAAAAGGGCGTAGAAACGTCACTTTCCCTACAAAACAGGTTAGAACACAGGAATTCGCCTAGAAGACGATATTAGCTCATAAAATGGCTTAACAAAGCACAAATGACATACAAAACCGAGCTAAAATGGGGGTTAAAATCATACAAATATTCACTTATCAAACTCCCCCAAGCTAAACCTTTGCTTGTCCTCAAGCAAACATAACAAACACTACCAGGACAAGGTTGCAAGCATTGGCTACTATACCATCAAGAAACAAATCTCAACGTAAAACTTTGAAAACATAATGAATCATAACCCAAGAACAGCGTGGGCAAGAATGATACAAAACATGGCTGAGATTTACATAACGGCGTAGCACAAAGAATTTTACTATATAATTTCGGCTCTTGCATAATCTTTTGACAAATGGACTCTCACGGTACACTCGAACACTCATGTATGTAAAAGGTGATTTCTTTATGTGTAAATGCTTTTGAGACACTCACCTATCTACGACTTATGAAAATGTGTCCGCAGTCTAATATGGTAAACAATTCAAAACACAAGTCAAAGATCACAATGCACATAGAGAAGAAGCCCAAAAATAAGAAGGCTTTGGAAAATGGGTGAAAGGGGGACAAATAGTTATGGTCATGTGAAGGTTAGAATGAGCTAGCAACTGACCAATGATAAATGAATACTCAATCCAAACTTCCGATGAATTTCCAAAAGACAAATAACGAAGCCAGAAGTAACAATTTGCTTATTACACACGAAACACAAGGGTAAACTCCTTCTATTGATTTGACATTTTGAGGAGATACTCACAACTTCTTCTCTTATTTCTTTTCCATTTTTTCTATTTTTTCATTTTTTCTTTTTTCTTCTCTTTCGAACATAACATCACTTTTTGAACTTTTTCGTTCTCCAAATTCACTTTGACAGATAAGAACAAATCTTCTCAAAAGAGCACTCATACACCATAGTCTAGCTACTAGCTCAAAAGGTAGGCAGTTTTTGCTTGTAGCTATTATTTTGTGAAACATTTGTATGAAGGGGCTTATTTTGAGGGGCAAATTAAAGTGAAAAAGGCTTCAAATCTTAGTGAATCATGAATGCAATGCTTGTAGAAATGAAATGAGAATCATACTTATGCGTTTTGACATGACACACATCACAAGGAGAACTACACACACCTAGATGAGACTTGGTATAGATGTACCAGTCTAAGGAGGTTCTACCTTACAATATATGTAACTTGCCAAATGTCAAGATCAAGCGTACTCATCTATAGATTCATCCCATGCCTACTGTGTACAAGACTTCCCCATGTATGCAAAATTAAATAAATATTGAATCATTATCTTTTGAAAGCTCTAAGTTTGGGAAATGTAACATGATAGCATAATAAACAAGCAAGCAAAGCATGAAAAGCATTCAATTGTGTTCAAAATTTTAAAATCTTCTCTCTCTTTTATTCAAAATTTGAAAAATATAACCGAAATGCAAAAAGGGAAAATGCGAAAATGCAATCCCTCCCCCAAGCTAAACATCACATTGTCCTCAATGTGAGCACAAAGACTAAATATGCAACGAGATGCTTAATGGGAAGAAAGGAAAAATGAAAGAAGAATGAAGCTTACTAGTCAGTGCGGACTCCCCAAGCTAGTCTTTTGGACTTGACAAGGAAGGTCTTCATAGATTCTTCAAAAACTCTTTCATCTGCAAAGAAATCTAACAAAACAACGTAAAAGGGAAAAAACAAAAATAAGAATGCAAAAAGGGAAAACACGGGTTGCCTCCCGAGAAGCGCTTGTTTAACGTCCTGCTCGACGAATTCTTCTAAGAAATCATTGGGTTGGGGCTGGACGCTCCGTATAGACAATATCTAAACATCCGATGATAGAATTGCTATAGTAAAGTTTCAGTCTGTGTCCATTAACTTTGAATTTCTCACCATTGCTAGTCATTAGTTCCACATAGCCGTACTTGCTAACATATGTGACAGTGAATGGTCCAGACCATCGTGATCGAAGTTTTCCCGGAATGATTTTCAGACGGGAATTGAAAAGAAGTACTTGGTCACCGACATTAAATTCTTTTTTAATTATCCTCTTGTCGTGCCAACGCTTCATTTTCTCTTTATAGATCCTAGAATTCTTATAAGCTTGCAAACGAAATTCTTCTAGCTCATTGAGTTGCAAAAGTCGTCTATCAGCGCTAAGCTTAGTGTCTAAGTTGAGTTCTTTGATAGCCCAGTAAGCTTTATACTCTAACTCGACAGGAAGATGACAGGCCTTTCCATAAACCAATCGATAGGGAGATGTCCCAATCGGGGTTTTGAAAGCTGTGCGATAAGCCCATAAGGTGTCATTGAGCTTATTACTCCAGTCGGTTCTAGATCTTGAGACTACTTTCTGAAGAATTGTTTTCAACTCTCTGTTGGAGACTTCTACTTGACCGCTGGTCTGAGGGTTGTAGGATAATCCTCGTCTGTGATACACACCATATTTGGCAAGCAGAGTGTCTAACTGCTTTTCTCCAAAATGAGTTCCTCGATCACTAATCACGGCTCTGGCTACACCAAAACGTGGAAAGATGATCTTCTTAAATAGCCGTATCACAGCTCTAGCATCATTACTGAGAGTGGCAATTGCTTCTACCCACTTAGAAACATAGTCGACAGCGACTAATATGTAACGATTTCCGTTAGAAGAAGGGAATGGTCCTTGATAGTCAATACCCCAGACATCGAATATTTCAACTTCTAATATGCCGTTTTGAGGCATTTCATGTCTCTTGGATATTTGACCCATTCGTTGACAAGCGTCACAAGCCATAACAAAGTCTTTTGAATCTTTAAACATCGAGGGCCAGAAAAACCCGGATTGTAAGACTTTGGCTACGGTCTTGGACGGACCATGATGACCACCATAAGCAGATGAGTGGCATCCTTCTAAAACTCCTTTAACTTCCCACTGGGGGATACATCGTCTGTAAAGACCATCAGAACACTGCTTGAAAAGATAAGGGTCATCCCAAACAAAGAATTTTGCATCATGCAAAAATCTCTTTCTTTGGTTATAAGAAAGGTCAGAAGGTAGCTGGCGACTGACAAGAAAATTGGCCATATCAGCATACCAAGGAGAAGAGTCAGCAATTGCCATTAATGAATCATCAGCAAACGAATCATTAATTGGCGTTGGTAATCCTATTTCAGTTACTCTTATCCTTGAGAGATGGTCAGCGACTACATTTTCTGCTCCTTTCTTATCCCGGATCTCTAGATCAAACTCTTGAAGGAGTAAGATCCATCGGATAAGTCGAGGTTTTGCCTCTTTCTTTGAAAGCAGATATTTCAAGGCAGCGTGGTCAGTGTAAACAATGACTTTTGATCCTATAAGGTAAGAACGGAATTTTTCTAAAGCGTAGACAATAGCAAGAAGTTCTTTTTCAGTGGTGGCGTAGTTGATTTGGGCAGGATCTAAGGTTTTACTAGCATAGTAAATTGCATGAAGGAACTTTTCCTTTCTTTGCCCTAAAACAACTCCAACGGCATAATCACTAGCATCGTACATAAGTTCGAATGGAAGATTCCAATCAGGTGACTGGATTATAGGTGCGGTGATTAAAGCGCGTTTGATCTTGTTGAATGCCTCAAGGCATTCCTTTGTGAAATTAAAAGGTGCATCCTTAAAAAGGAGCTCAGTCAGGGGCTTGGCTATTTTTGAAAAATCTTTAATAAACTGTCGGTAAGGCCAAGGAAACTCCTGATTCCTTTTATATTAGCAGGTGGTGGTAGTTGTTCAATAACTTGGATCTTAGCTCGATCCCCTTCAATACCTCTCTCGGAAATGATGTGTCCTAAAACTACACCTTCGTTCACCATGAAGTGACACTTTTCCCAATTGAGTACAAGGTCGACTTCTTCACAGCGTTTCAGCACTTTGGATAGATTTGTCAAACAATTATCGAAGGAAATGCCATAGACGCTAAAGTCGTCCATAAAGACTTCCATGATAGTTTCAACAAAATCGGAAAAGATACTAGTCATACAGCGCTGGAAAGTTGCAAGTGCATTACACAAGCCAAATGGCATTCGGCGTTAAGCGAAAGTACCATAGGGACAAGTGAAGGTGGTTTTCTCTTGGTCCTCAGGGTGGATAGGAATTTGGAAAAATCCTGAGTAACCATCTAGATAGCAGAAATATTTGTGGCAAGCTAACCTCTCTAGCATTTGATCAATGAAGGGTAGAGGATAGTGATCCTTTCGAGTTGATTGATTCAACTTCCTGTAGTCAATACACATACGCCATCCCGTCACAATCCTTGTGGGGATGAGCTCATTTTTTTCATTCTTGACTACTGTTGTTCCTCCTTTCTTGGGAACAACTTGAACAAGGCTAACCCATTTCGAGTCAGAAATTGCGTAGATTATGCCAGCATCTAGTAATTTCATAACTTCAGCTTTAACTACTTCTTGCTTGTTAGGATTAAGACGGCGTTGACCCTGAACACAAGGTTTTTGGCCTTCTTCTAAGTTGATTCTATGCATGTAAAAGTCGGGGCTTATGCCTGTTAAATCTTCAAGCTTATATCCTATTGCCTTCTTATGTTTTCTCAAGATAGTCAATGGTGAGTTTAACTGATTTTCATCTAGGAGAGCACTCACTATGACTGGGCAATATTCAGACTCATCTAAAAAGGCATATTTTAGATTTGAGGGAAGAGGTTTAAGTTCAGGTTTATGTACTTCTGCCTTGGCAGGAGCATCAATTAAGCTTATGAACTCCTCAACTTCTTCAGATGGTATCTCTTTTCCAGTCAAGTCCCTTTCCAGCTCACTGATCTCAAAATTATCGTTCTCAGAGATATTCTCTAACAATAAAATTGCTTCTAAAGGATCCTCAATTATTGATGGATACAGAGATTCATCAATGATTGAGTCGACAATGTCAAGGAAACAGCAAGGCTCTTCAAGCATAGGGCTCTTCATTGCACTGTTTAAGTTGTAGGTGACTTTATCATCACCTACTTCTAATGTCAATTTTCCATTCTTGACATCGATTACTGCTCCCGCAGTGTGTAGAAATGGCCTTCCTAAAATGATAGGGATTTGCGAATCTTCAGCCATATCTAACACTATGAAAATCGACTGGAATGAAAAACCTCCCTACTCTAACAGGTATATCTTCTAAAACTCCCAT